>PVKC010039913.1:0-12383 GCA_004027635.1 Crocidura indochinensis | reverse complement strand
TATGACCCAGCTATACCACTCCTAGGAATATACCCAAGGAATACAAAAATACAATACAAAAACCCCTTCCTTACACCTATATTCATTGCAGCACAATTTACCATAGCAAGACTCTGGAAACAACCAAGATGCCCTTCAACAGACGAATGGCTAAAGAAACTGTGGTACATATACACAATGGAATATTATGTAGCTGTCAGGAGAGATGAAGTCATGAAACTTTCCTACACATGGATGTACATGGAATCTATCATGCTGAGTGAAATAAGTCAGAGAGAGAGAGAAAAACGCAGAATGGTATCACTCATCTATGGGTTTTAAGGAGAATGAAAGACATTCCTGCAATAACAATAATTTGCAGACACAAAAGAGAAGGAGCTGGAAGTTCCAGCTCACCCCAGGAAGCTCACCACAAAAAGTGGTGAGCTTAGTTAGAGAAATAACTACATTTTGAACTGTCCTAAAAATGAGAACCTATGAGATAAATGGAGAGCCTGTCCAGAGTACAGGAGGGGGGTGGTTGGGGAGGAGGGAGATTTGGGACAATGGTGATGGGAACGTTGCATTGGTGATGGGTGGTGTTCTATACATGACTGAAACCCAAGCACAACTATGTATGTAATCAAGGTGTTAAAAAAAATTTTATAAAAAAAAAAGAAATAAAAGAGGATGGAATAAGTAGAAGTATATACATTGCTCCTGGATTGTAGGGTTGACATCATTAAAAATGGCAAAAAAAAAAGACATATAATGTGAACTCTTAAAATAGAGTTCTCAACTTCAAGTAGCTAATAAAAAAAATGGTAAGAATTTCCAATGCATTGTACAGATTTAATTTAAAAAACCCTATGTAGTTTTTGTATACCCATGACAAAGAGACAGGTAGTGGGAAAGGTGGGAAGCAAATGGGGACAGTGTGTGGGAAATATGCACCAGATGAGTATTGAACATTGTGTGACTGAAACACAATTAAAAATGAGTTTGTAACTGTATGCTATGATGATTTAATTAAAAGTTATTTATGAAAAAAGCTAGATATTGAGCTCCCATATAATCCAGCAATACTGCTGGGAATAAACCCTAAGGGCCCAAAAACACAATGCAGAAAAGGCATTTGCATGCCTATGTTCATTGCAACTCTATTCATAATAGAAGCAACCCAAGTGCCCAAGAACAGATAAGTGAATAAAACTAAAGTACATAATTCAATTAGGGTTCACAACTCAGTTATGAACAACTGTGTAACTTTATCTCACAGTGATTCAGTAACAAAATTTATTAATTAGAAAATGAAGGGAATAATCCAAAGTAATAAACATTACTTTGAAAATACTCAAAAATCTTGTAAGGTCATCTAATAACAAATACAATGCTATCAGTTTCTTATAAGAGAATATTAATTATGAAATAACTTTAAATCTTGGAGAAAATATCTTCATTACATTTTATGATATTGCATTTAATTTATGGAGAAGAAAAATCTATTTTTTGAGATAGACTTTAAAATAGAAAGCACTTGGGGCTGGAGTGATAGCACAATGGGTAAGGCATTTGCCTTGCACATAGCCAACCTGGATTAGAATCCCAGCATTCCATATGGTCACCCAGGCCAGCCCAGACTAATCCCTGAGCACCACCGGGTGTGGACCAACAAACAAAAATGAGATAAAATAGAAAGCACTAACCTGCCTTCTTTATTCATTTGATCACCATATCCCACTGTTTCGACAACTGTCAATTTCAGTTGAACATTACTTTCCTGAAGTTGATATGTCTGTATATTAAGTCCAACAGTTGTGTGAAAATGTGATGATTTTTTTTCTTTCAAATTAATATTAAATAATGTGTCAATCAGTGTTGATTTTCCAATTCCAGTTTCCCCTATAATAGACAAGATATAAGATAACAAAGAGGTGTCAGTACTTTGAGTGCCTAGAGAGATTTAGAATCCTATATACTTAAAGATTTGTACAGCTTTAAATTTTTTCTTTACTCCCTTAGTCATTAGCAAAATATAGAAATTATTACATTTTAAATAGAATAAATTATTCCAAGAAAAATGTCTAAGTAATTTGACTAAATAGATGGAAATCAATACAACATGAAGGCAAGAATTTCTATAGCACCAATGTTATACTTTTTAACATGAGTTTAAACTTAGATTTTGGATAATTAAAGCATGTTCAGATTAAAAAGTTGACACTTACCCACACAAAGAACATTAAAAGAAAATCCTTGTTGGATGGACTTGTTCACCAATTGATGAGGCAGACATTCAAAACCAAAATGACCAAACATAGTCAAGCATCGAATATTATCTTCTATTTGCTTAAGGGAAAAAAATAGAGTATAAAATGACACTATTTGAAATATAATTATAATATGTAAAGAAATTATGGTTTGGTATCACCCAAAGTAGTTATGGCTGAATTGTCTTACCGTTCACAAAATTCAGATGTGATAATCATGGTACTTGTCCAGACATAGAGATTTTTCTATTACTGCTATAAATAGTATGTTATTTCTTAAATTTACTTGATAACACTGTTTATCAATTTAAAATAGCAAATTAAGGGCCGGGAGATAGCATGGAGGTAAGGTGTTTGCCTTTCATGCAAAAGGTCATCGGTTCGAATCCCGGTGCCCCATATGGTCCCCCGTGCCTGCCAGGAGCAATTTCTGAGCATGGAGCCAGGAGTAGCCCCTGAGCACTGCCGGGTGTGACCCAAAAACCAAAAAAAAAAAATAGCAAATTAAAGACATACAAATATTTCACTTATTGCTCAAATCTTAAATTACTGTCTGAAGAAATAGGAAAAATTAACATTTAATTTATTTTCAGAGTGCTATATATTAAATAAACCCTATATATATTAATGTCTACAGAAACAAAACTTAAAAATTGTTTAATAAGAGTCATCTACATCAAGCATGCTACAGATCCTCTGAAAGCTTGTGTCATATGAAATAGCACTAATCTGGGTCCGGGAAATAGCATGGAGGTAAGGCGTTTACCTTCATGCAAAAGGTCATTGGTTCGAATCCCGGTGCCCCATATGGTCCCCCGTTCCTGCCAGGAGCAATTTCTGAACATGGAGCCAGGAGTAGCCCCTGAGCACTGCCGGGTGTGACCCAAAAACAAACAAAAAAAATAGCACTAATCTAGAAAACAGAAATAGGAACCAAACCATAAGACAGCAAGTAGGATGCATGCCTTGCATGCGAACTTGAGCCCCCACAGGACTGATCCTTGAGTTCCAAGTCAGGAGGAAGTCCTGAACACTGCTGGATGTGACCCAAAAACCAAAAAAAAATAAACCCAGAAATTATCAACATTATGCAAAAATCAGTGTATCCCAAGTGTGAAAATTTCCAAGAAATTTGTAAATACCTCCCCAATAG
Organism: Crocidura indochinensis; assembly: GCA_004027635.1. Classification (NCBI taxonomy): domain Eukaryota; kingdom Metazoa; phylum Chordata; class Mammalia; order Eulipotyphla; family Soricidae; genus Crocidura; species Crocidura indochinensis. The sequence goes on along the minus strand of PVKC010039913.1, from coordinate 8,981 downwards.
CTATAAAACTCACAAATAATTTATGCAGAATATATTCACTGGAACTCTATTCAATATTCAAATAATGACTTATAAAATATATGAAATTTAACACATAATATGCATCATTTAATAGTATGATAAATATTATACTATATAGATAAATACTTAATAAATAGTATACATATGCATTCTTTTTTTTTTTTTTTGGTTGTTGGGTCACACCCGGCAGTGCTCAGGGGTTACTCCTGGCTTCATGCTCAGAAATTGCTCCTGGCAGGCACGGGGGACCATATGGGGCACCGGGATTCGAATCAATGACCTTTTGCATGAAAGGCAAACGCCTTACCTCCATGTTATCTCCTGGGCCCTAAATATGCATTCTTTATATACTAGGACATTCTTAATTAAAATGTATATGAAGAATAAAAATTACTTTCAAAAATTATAAAATGCATTAAATTTAATAAGATTATACACTTACATATAAACTTATAAATTTTATAAGTTATATAATTAATGAACCAAAAATAAATAAAATGAAATAATAAACTAAATTGTAAGGTCAAAAAAAAACAGCAATTAGAAGGTGATTCATGGAAATAAAAACATGGATAAATAAAGACATTGAATCATCAAAATAAGAATAACATACTGGATTAAGCCACATAGTCTCCCAAACCATTACTCAGCAAATGAGGTGTTTGTGAAGCAGAGACTGAGAAGAGTATTAATATTATTCCAGAAAATATTATATTATGAATCACATTATGTGAATTCTTAAACTGATTTTATCCTATGGCAATATGGAAGAATCTGAAGCACTCAACCAATTGGAATCTGATGATGATGGAGAAAGAATGGGACTTTCAAAAACCTATGCTCATTAGGCCAGAGAAATAGTACAGGATTTAATTTACACATCGTTCATGTAAAAAACTAGTTTTCATATGGTCCTCTGAACATTGCCAGAGATGATCCTGAGCACAGAGTGAGAAGTAGGCCCTAAATACAGCTAGATGAGGTCCAAAATTCTCAAAATAAATTCAACCTCTCCCCCCACAAAAAAAATTCATATAGACACAGGCCAAATTCTATTTTCAGAAACCAACAGATTAGAAGCTTTTTTATCTGCAAAATCAAGTTGACAATATCTTATATGGGAACTCAAATGCAGAGCTATCACATTCAGTTGTATTTGTATAAATGTTGCCAATATTGAGCAAGTATGCCTGATTCCCAGGAGTAAAATTGAGCTATAAAGACATATATCATGGTGTGTGGCTAGGGATCCCAGTAGAACATAAGTGTTATCCAGGTATATGCATAACCTAACAAGTTAAGCTGACAGGTAGGTGGGAAGACTTGATCATCTTTAGAACAAAAGACTATTTGGTGCAGGAAATTAGGTCATTACTATTCAACAAAATATAATAAAATTCTAATCAACCTGAAATTACTCTGCTTGCTTTACCTGGACAAATGAACTAATTCATAGCACCATTAATAGCTCATTGTTGCCTTCTGTCTACCATATGAGAGAATCTAACCAACTCATATTCACATATTCACAGCTGATCCAAGAGTCATGGTTATTTGAGTAAAGACAATGACTTTGTCCATCTTCAGAGGAAAACCAATATCCACATCTCAGGGATTCCAGTGCATGCTCTCACTTGATGCAGGTTCTCAAACAAGAGTCTTATATGGAGAAAAATATATAGCCAGATCCATAAAACCTGAGGAATATCAAATAAATCCATACCAAGACATATCATAATTAATTGCCCAAAGTCAAATAAAGAACAAATTGTGAACCAAACATGAAAAATGAAGGTTTATATAAAAAGGACCTAAGTAAACCAATAAACAGATTTCTCACCAGATTTGTTTGTCCAGAAAACAAGGGATTATCATTCAAAATACTAAAATAAAAATGTCAACTAAGAATTATATACACATACAGAAATAAGAATTATATGCACAGTGATATAGATGGATTTCAGAAGTTCAGCATTATCTTTGAATTCTCCAGGGAGTAGAAAGAACTCATTTCCATATAGCAAATCAAACTTATAGCTAATATCATACAAAGTAAGTGAAAAGTGAAAGTTTTTCTCTAATATCAGGTTCCAGGAAGAACCATTCTTACAACTATTATGAAATATAGTTTGGGAAGTCCTAGTCACAGAAATTAAGCTGCATCCACATCCCACAATCATCACCATGCCAATGCCCAACTTCACCACTTTTTTCCATTGATCTTTACAAAGACATCTAACTAACGAAAACCTCCAGGTATGTTGATTTGGGGACTGTGTAATCTAGGTCTTCTTGGAGTGAGGGTGAAAGCCTCTTTTCTTCTGGAATCCAGGCAGCCTCAGACACATCCCATAGCTAACACCTTATTGTCTAGCTCCATAGACTGACTTTATTCTCAAGGGATGAAAGCCACAAAAATGTAAGGATACATCAACCTTATATCTGAATAATTTGGGTGTCCTCAGTAGATGGGCGGACTAAATTCCTACCCTGCTGATGCCTTCACAGCTGTATCCACAGTTCACAATCACAGCCACAGTCACACCAATGACCCAACTCCCAACTTAACATTTTTTTCTACTGACTTCTATTAGAGATACCTAATTTAAAAAAAATCACTTCCAGGTTTGCTAGCATGGGGTCTGAAAACTCTCGGTCTTCTAGAAGTAACATAGAGCAGACTCTCTTGATTCCACCAATATGTCTGTGGCCACAGCCACAGTGAAAAACTTCTGTGACTAGGACTTCCCAAACTATATTTCATAATAGTTGTAAGAATGGTTCTTCCTGGAACCTGATATTAGAGGGAAAACTTTCACTTTCACATATCCCACAACTGTTGCCAGGTCAGCTAACTGGCCCAGCTCCACAGATCCTGGAATACCCGAAATGCACAGCCCCATATATGATCACAAGACAGTTAAAAATTTTTTCACTATTGACACCCCAGGAGTAGCAAAATTTTTCACAGATTTTCTTTTACAAAAGTTTTTTGATAATTTTATTGCCAGTTAGTTTTAACAAGTAATTTAAAGTAAATTATTTCACCCCTGCCAAGTGGGCAGATTTGGAGGTGGGTGGGAAAAGGGGAAACAGTGGCAGGGAAAATGTTACACTGGTAGTGGGAGTAGTGTTGGAACCTGGGACACTAGAACAACTATTATGAAGAACTTTATAAACCACCATTTTTAAATAAAGTAAAAGAATTTTTAAAAGACAAGTATGAAACAGTAGGAGACAGGGGCCAAAGGGACTCAGGTGTATTGGTGGTATTAAGTAAGACAGAAATAAATATGTAAGCCAAAGGGTCAACAACAATGAAATCATGAGACTCAAACTTTAACAACCAAACTTAAAAACAGCCTGTGTTATAATGGAAGGTTGGAACAAGGGGTAGTGGCACAGGACAGACTCTGGCAACATTGGTGGATGGAGGTTGACACAAGTGGTGGGATTGGTACTGAAACATTATATGTCTACAACCCAGCTGTGAATAAATTTGTAAGTCACAATGGTTTAAATTTTAAAAATTCAAAGAAAATTTTAACTAAGATCTACTCTCAGGTGGTTAAAAAAATTTATCTGGGGCTGAAGAGATAGCACAGCAGTAGGGTGTTTGCCATACATGCAGCTGACCCAGGACAGATGGTGGTGGTTCAAATCCCAGCATCCCATATGGTCCCCTGAGCATGCTAAGAGCGATTTCTAAGTGCAGAGCTTGGAATAATAATAATAATAATAATAATAATAATAATAATAATAATAATAATAAAGTAATTTGATAAAGAAAATTATACATCTTCATTTAGATATTAAAAATTAAGTCAGAAAATAATTGTCAGGCTGTCATAAGGACCCTCTTTGAAGTTAAGTCGGTGTCGTGGCAGTAGTGGGGTCTTCCTTGGGAGCTTTTTTTATTCCTGGTGATGGTGTAGAAAATCGTTATTGTTTCCGCAGATGGTGTCTATGGCTCAGAATGGTCACTGTCCAATCTACTGAAGTCTAAGCAAAGTCACTCTGCCAAGTGTTCAGGGTATAAGGCCCTACTGCAGTATAAAATTTGTGTGGTCCAATCACTATTATATAAGAACTTGTTTGCATATGTAAACTTTCCCCCATTTTAATGTGCCTGTGCAGAGAGTAGCAATGCCACAAAGTATTACTAGCATATGTAGGGATGGAGGTAACAAGCCCAATAAGTCTGACAGAGCGCTAAACAGAGTTATCTACTAGAATTCCATACTAAATAGATCCCGATGGTGAGAGGAAAATGCTGCTACATAAGAAGATATTCAATTAAGGTTATGTCTATTCAAAGGGGATGTACGTGTCACCTTTAAGTCTTTTGAAGTAGTCGGCGGAGGGGTAAAGTCTGGAGCACAGCTTCAACCTGAGGTTTGGCTTTGTGGAGTCTAAGGAATAAGGCTCCCAGCAGCCACCTATCAGGAAATGTTCTCAGGTGGGGGAATTCTGAGCAATCAAATCTTGTAGCAAGCAAAAGTCCACAGTGAATGGGAGGTGGAGGAGAAGGAGAAGGGGCCACTAAGAGCAAATCAGTAGCAGCAGAGTGTCGGTTTCTTTTCAGGCTAAGTAAATCCATCTTTTCTCTTTGGGAGCTGGTTGGCAGCTTGCTGGGGTGGGGTCGGGGGACATGTTCTGTTTCGAGAGGAGTTAGGAACTGAGGGTAAAAGAGATTAAATGGGGGGGAATAACATGTTGGGCTGAATAAAGGATTTGTAAGGTGGTAAGCAAAAAGGGATAAGATGGGTTATATATGATAGAGGGAAGAACAACATACAGCATAGACATCATATATATATTACAGACAAGCATTATACTGACATTGGTGTGGTGACCACATACACTCATGGCATACATCTGCAGACACAGAATACCACTCCATGGGTTGCATATACAGAGCTGACCCAAGTCAGCTTAAAGGGGGAGAAAAAGGGGCCAGAGAGATAGCATGGAGGTAAGGCGTTTGACTTGCATGCAGAAGATTGGTGGTTCGAATCCCGGCATCCCATATGGTCCCCCAACCCTTTCAGGAGCAATTTCTGTGCATAGATCCAGGAGTAACCCCTGAGCACTGCTGGGTGTGACAAAAAAGGAGGATGGGGGAATAAGCATATATAAATCTGGCACGTCTGATGTAAAGGTTTTACCTTTTGTTAGGTCAATCATGATTGGTGATGGTGAACTTTACTGGAGAAAAGCTTCATGTATTAGGTTATGTATAGAGCATTCCAGAAAACTATGTAATATGATATTGAGCATTGTATAAAGATTATACACTGTGTCATATTATACAGTGGGTCCTGAGCATCCCTTTTCCTTTCCCAGATGCAATCCAAAATTATGATCATTATTGGGGCCAAAGTGGTGGCACTAGAGTTAAGGCGGTTGCCTTGCATGCACTAGACTAGGATGTCCATGGTTCGATCCCTCAGCATCCCATATGGTCCCCCAAGCCAGGAGTGATTTCTGAGCGTATAGCCAGGAGTAACCCCTAAGCGTCACCGGGTGTGGCCCAAAAAAAACAAACAAAAAAATTATGAGCATTATGCACCATAATACAGTAAATTACGTATAGTTTAAAACATAAACTGTAAACTACCTAGAGTTGTCTCGTGGGTGCACTAGGGCCTGAGTGTTTTGGAAGATGAAGACTGACGGGAGGGAAGGAAAGCTGCTTGAGAAGGCTGCTTGGACAGTGTGATCCCCACACCGCCTTAGGACCCACCTGTCTGGCCCCCAAGAGCTGGAGTGAAGAAGCTGCCCCATGGACCTATTGAAGGCCTTCGGTCTGGGGCCTGATTGCCCCCTGCCTCCCATCAAGAAGGCTTCTCTGTTCCCAGATGAAAAAAGTTCCGGTTATGGTGCTGGAAACTGAAAGCCTGCCAGGACAGCTGTTTGGACAGCCCCATTTCCGTCTGTTGGGAGGGGCCAAAGACTAGAGTTCCCTTCATTCTCTTGGGACCCACCTGTCTGGCCCCCAAAGGCTGGATTGAAGAAGCTGCTCCTTCAGTCTGGGGCCTGTTCCCCCCCCCCCCGCCCCCAACCACTCCCTGCCCCAAAGAAGGCTTCCCTGTTCCTTGTTGAGAGTTTTTTTTTTTTTTACCATGAATGGGTGTTGGAACTTATCGAATGCTTTCTCTGCATCTATTTATATGATCATACGATTTTTATTTTTCCTTTTCTTGATATGATGTATTATGTAGATTTACATTAAACCATCTTTGCATTCCTGGAATGAAACCTACTTGGTCATGGTATATGACCTTCTCGATGAGGTGTTGGATTCTATTTGTCAAGATTTTGTTAAGGATCTTTGCATATATGTTCATCAGGAATATTGGTCTGCAGTTTTCTTTTTTGCAGCAGTTTGTTATTGGTTCCTCTTGAAAGGTTTGAAAGAATTCGTTATTGAATTCATCTGGGCCTGGGCTTTTGTTTTTGGGAACACTTTTGATTACCATTTTAATTTTCTCAATAGTGACTTGTATGTTTAGATGTGCTAGATCATCCTGATTCAACAGTGGAAGATCATATGAGTCCAAGAATTTATCCATTTCTTCCATGATCTCATCTTTTGTGACATAAAGTTTCTCAAAGTAGTCTCTGATTAACCTTCAAATCTCTGTAGTATCTGCAGTAATCTGTCTTGAGGAAAAGACATTATACAATTTCGTGTGGATCAAGGAACAAAAAAAAAAGGATCAGAGAGATAGCATGGAGGTAGGGTTTTTGCCTTGCATGTTAAAGGACGGTGGTTCGAATCCTGGCATCCCATATGGTCCCCTGAGCCTGCCAGGAGCGATTTCTGATCATAGAGCCAGGAGTAACCCCTGAGAGTTGTTGGTTGTGACCCCCCCCCCAAAAAAAAGGAACAAAAAGAAGAAAACAAGTTTCAACGGTTCATTTAATTCCATTTATAAATATTTTCTTATAAAAATAATCAAAAATCAAATGATGTACAGGAGTGTTTTAATATTTCTTATAAGAAATGCTACCACAGGTCATGTTTAAACTGTGAGAACTCTATAGACTCACTCTTTTTCTGAAAGAGTTGTAAACCAAGCCATGAAAGATCATGGGTACACTGACCCATACAGCAGAAAGCTGGTTATCTTGGGAGGAGAGGGCAGGTCAGGCTCCCATTCTGCCAAAGCCATGCCTGCTGCCTCTATCACCCAGAATCACCATTTTTCTGAATTCTCCCTGCCTCATCAACCCCTACAATTCCCTTTGGAGACACCAATCTGACCAAACTTCAGGTATGTTGGTTTGGGGCCTGATATCACCAGGGTTTATGGAGCAAGTGCAGGTATTCTTCCTCCATATTCTCCTTTTTCCAGAGCTCTGACAGCTGAGTGCATGCCCAGAAATCACAGTATCAGTAATAGTGGTTTGAAATTCTGAACACCTTCATTTGTTTGATACTGTCATTCTTATGGAAAAACATCAACTTAACAGAATGGACAGTTAACAATAAGATCTTTTGGGGAGGCCACACCCAATAGTGCTCAGGGGTTAATCCTGGCTCTACACTCAGAAATCGCTCCTGGCAGGCTCACGGGACTATATGGGATGCCAAGATTTGAACCACCATCTTTCTGAATGCAAGGCAAACGCCCTATCTTCACGCTATCTCTCCTACCCCAAACAATAAGATCTTATTAATAAGACCTTCTGCCATTGTGTTAATGACTTCATTGGAGATACAATGATTTTAATGAATGTGCTTGCTACTGTACATTTTCTTTTTTCTTCTTTTTTTAAAAAAACTTCTCTTCCTTTTTCTTTTTTATTTTTCTATTATTTTCAATAGCTCTGCTTTCATTTATTAGGAAAGAAATGTATTATGGTCAACTATCTCAATTATTTGATATATTTCTTTAAATAATGTAAAAAGGAAAGGAGGCCAGAGCAATAGCACAGTGGGTAGGGCATTTGGTTTGCATACAGTCAGTCAGGTTCAATCCTCAGTATCTCATATGGTTCCTTGAGCTAGCCAGGAGCGATTCTGAGCACAGAGCCAGGAGTAACCCCTGAGTGTCACTGGGTGTGGCTAAAAACCAAAATAAAAAAGAAATATCATCATATATTTCTCAAAAAATAGAAATTGAGCTTCCATATGATCCAGTAATAGCACTCTTGGTATATACCTAAAAAGACAAAAATACCTCTGCATTCCAGAATCTGGAAACCACCCAAGTAGCCAAAAACAAATGAATGAATAAACTATGATACATCTACACGATGAAGTCATGAAATTTGCTATTAGATGGATGGATCTGGAGAGCATTATGTAGAGTGAAATGAATCAAAGGGAGAGGGTAGACAGAATAATCTCACTCATTTATAGGATATGATAAATATAAAAATAGTATAGTAATAACATCCAGAGACAACAGAGATGAGTATCAACAGGACCAGTCCATGGTAGGAAGCTTGTCACAAAGAGCAGGGAATTCAGTTAAGGTAAAGAAGGGTATAAGGGAAAAAAAAAGGGGGGGGGGTATAAGGAAAGAGAAACTCTAATGGCCCTTGGTCAGTCATAAGCGTTCTACTGTCCCTTTAAGGGTTAAGATGTCAGTTATGAAGCACCCCTTGTAGATACCACTGGGGGGCAGTTGGGCCTGAAGTATAAAAGTCAGGGCTGAAATGCTATGGCGGAGGAGGCTGATGGATTGACCCTGCTAGATAGTCCCTGCCTGGTTCTGAAGATACTGCCTCCCAGACTCCCTACTCCTGCTGCTTTTTGCTGCTTCTGCTAGTGTTTTTTTTTTTCTCTGCTCCTCCTCTGCATGACTTTTTGCCCCTGTCCTGATACACACACTCTCTCGTTCTCACTCCTCTCCCTCTTTCCCTCTTTCTCTCTCCTTCCCTTCCTTTCTCTCCCTCTACTCCCTCTCCCTCTCTACTCCCTCTCTTCTTCCCTTTCTCCTTCTCCT
>PVKC010039912.1:0-12444 GCA_004027635.1 Crocidura indochinensis | reverse complement strand
AGGTAACATAGGCCAGAGCAATAGCACAGCTAGTAGGGCTTTTTTTGCCTTGCAAAGGCCAACCTGGGATCGATCCCTGGCATCCCATGTGGTCCCCTGAGCCTGCCAGGAGTGATTCCTGAGCACAGTGCCAGAGGTAAGCCCTGAGAACCACTGGGCATGGCCAAAAAGAAAAAAAAGGAAGAAAAATTAGGTCCCCCAAGTTTCTAACACTGATTTGGATCCAGAGGAAGTCCCTCATCTTGAGAACATCTGTGACCACAACTGTCACTAGCTGTCCAGCTACCACTGATGAGGAAAAATTTCTTAAATGTTTTTAGGTTATATATATTTTTTAAACTTCTCTTTTTCAAAGACTGCCCCATTTTGGAATCCTAGCTTGCAAACAGAAACCCCTGCCAGAAGATGGGGAGCCTCAGAGACAAAGAGGCTTCAGCAAGCTCTGCTCTCACAGCTCCCAAGGACAGCAAGCCTGAGAGATAAAGACCAGCCTTGGGCATGTGAGATCAAGACCCGTTTATGCTTACTGTTATGTTATAGGTGCCACTTTAAGTAAGTCTTAAGTTTTATAGGATATATTTATATATGTCAATAAGTTAAGTTAGCCGTTAAGTATTCTTATATTATTGCTAATAATTATAAGCCTAGAGTGATTTCAGCAGCACCAACCAGAGGAGGCTCTTGATGCCAGAAAGCCCAACTCCCATGCTTCTGAGGCTGACTATGTGTCACTGTTTGCAAAGGAATCTAACGATTAGCTACATTAGAACCTTGAGTTTTAGTGATTCCCATTTCTTCTCTGTAACTAACAAGGCCAGGTTGTTCACTGTTGTTGCTTTGGAAATATTACCCGCCTTTGGCTAAAGGCAGAGTCAGGATTACAAAAGCTTCATTTATATTTCAGAGAAGGGGGAGATGTGACTCCACCCCAAATTTACGGGTAACTACCTGCAAGACCCGCCCATTTCTGGGAGGTGTCTTGGGCAGATATTACGTGTGTCTTTACCTGCAAGACCCCACCCATTCCTGGGAGAGGTCTTGGGAAGGTTAGATAAGGCCTTTGACCCAAGGGATTAGGGTCTTTTGCCAGGATGGAGGTTGGAGGTGACATGGATGAAAGAAGTTAAGATGCAGGGCTAGCTAAGAATGGCAGATACTTAAATAGGTTTATGATATAGGCCACACATGTGATGGCCAGGGCCAATAAGATGTTATCTCTCATGAAGCCTGTCTGAGTGAGTTTGATTCCCGCTGCGGCCACCTGAAGTTGCTGACCCCACAGTTAATGGGAGATGGAGCCACGTGGCCGAGGCCTAAGAACAAAGGCCTCCATCCACCGTCCAAGTCCATCCTAAGGGCTCTAACTCTACACACTGTGACAAAGATAAGCTGACATCTGCAATATGTAACACTGGGGTTGATAAGTTTTAATGACCATCTCTTTGTCCATTGAATATGTTTCTTCTGATTAAGTTATGATGTAAAAATGCACAAACTGCGCCTGCGCCTGTAAGAAATGATGACACTGTTCCTTTAAGAAATGATCTATATAAATCTTGCTCAGACAAAGCTTGAGGTCTCTGCTCTGAGATCTGTCTCAGCAGAAGACCCTGACCGGCCAGAAATAAACTCACCTTTTGCTACATTGCATGGTCTCTAAGTCATTCCTTGGCACTCTCGGGGCACCCTGAGGATGGGGATTTTCCCCCGGACCTTAACACCACCTCTCAGCCAGGCGATGCCTTTGCTGTGGTGATGGGAATTAAGACTCTTTATTTTTAATTTGTAGCAGTGGGGGGCCCACCCCAGCAGTGCTCAGGGACCACCAGTATTTCTTCTTGCAGTGTCAGCCCTACGGCCACCACATCAATCATGCCACCGTGATGGTTTATTTAAGAGTGGCACAACCTTTTGAAAATCACATCACACTCACAGCCCCCAAGTTTTTGCTAAAAACAGGCACATCCTGGTTTCTTCAGCCACCTGCAAGCAGCCCCAAATGGAGAAACCCAGCACCAGGGGTTGTTACACTGAGACTCAACCTCACCTGCTTTAAATGTGAATATGCCTATGTGTTTGTGTACGTGTGAATGTGTGTGTGTGTGTTTCTTCCCACTAATCTTCCACTCCTATAGTTGCTAGGAAGCCTGCTGTCTTTGTGGTAACACACATGCACACACATACATGCATCCGCACTCATAGTTCACACAAGTATCATGCATACACACGTGTGCACATGCACACACACTGCCTTACCTCTTGTCCCTGTACCCCTTAACAAACTCCTGTCTCCATCATTCTATTCCCCCAAGGCAGCAGACACTGAGTCACACAAGTACCTCACCCTGACAGTAGTTTGGTGCACTCCGTGGAATTTCCCAGCCAAGTGGCCACAGGGACACAGCCTTTGGTGGCTGAGAGTGGGCCTCTCCTGAAACCCAGGTTCCCCTGTGGAAGCATCTTTGAGTGTGGCATGTTGTTCTTCTCCCAGCTCTAGGCTATGCTGAACAGAACCTGAACGAAAGCTTTGGTGAGAAAGGAACCTTCTCCATGCTCCCAAAAAACATGGCAAGGGGACCATGGGCATCACTGAGAAATTCTGGTTTTAGTCCAGAAAGGCCAAGTTCCCAGGGGTGGATTCCCCCACCTACATGTGAATGACCTGACCCATTTTGTCCTCACCCTTGGCAACCATCAATGCTCAAGCTATTTTTGACTTTCTCTCTCTGGGAGAGGGAAATGTGGTTCTCAGTGGTTTTCATCAATGTTGCACTGGGCAGCCAGGGAAGGTCTGTGAAATGCCCCCCCATGCTGTCCCCAAAATACACTGTAGTTCAGGGGCCAGAGACATAACACAGTGGGGAGGGCACTTGCATTGAATGTGGCTGACTGGGTTCAATTCCCAGCATCCCGAGCCCACAGGAGTGATCCCTCAGCGTAGTGCCAGGAATCATCTCTGAATAGTGTGGTTCCAAGCCCCGCCCCTCAAGAAAAGTGATCACTGAATACAGAGCTAAGAATAGGCCTTGAGCACTACCAGGAGTGATAAAACCCCCCCAATTTTTTGTTGTTTGTTTTTGTTTGGGGACCACATCCGGTGATGGTCACGGCTGTGCACTCAAGAATTATTCTAGGCAGTGCTATGGGGCTTTATGGGATGCCCAGGATCGAACTTAGGTGCCCTCCCTCTGTACTATTGCGAGTTTCTCCTCATTTTTAAAAAGGATCAATTGTTTTTCTTTTTCTTTTTTTTGGTTTGTTTTTTTTGTTTGTTTGTTTTTGTTTTTGTTTTTGGGCCACACCCAGCCGTGCTCAGGGGTTGTTTTTCTTTTTCTTTAATTTCTTTTTCTTCCTTCCTTCCTTCCTTCCTTCCTTCCTTCCTTCCTTTCTTTCTTTTTCTTTTCTTCTTTGTCTTTCCTTCTTTCTTTCTCTCTGTTTCTCTTTTTCTCTTTCTTTCTTTCTTTCTTCTTTCTCTCTCTTCTTCCTTTTCTCTTTCTTTCTTTCTGCTAGTATCCAGGGCTGACTCTGAGCTCAGGAATCATTCCTGATGGTGCCCAGGGACCATATGATGTGCTAAGGGCTGGACCTGCGTGGGTCACTTGTTAGGCAAGTGCCTCACCCCTGTACTATCTTTCCAGTCCTGGATTAGTACTCAGGGATTGCTCCTGGAGGTGTTTGGGGACCATATGTGGTTTCAGGAACCAAACTAGGTAATTTGTTAATATTTTATTTTCAGAGTTTTTATGTCTTTTAGACATGGGGCCTAGTGGGAAATGTGATTAGCAAATATCCTCTCTCCTCCCCATATGTAAAAGCTTTATTTCTTGTCTCAGAAAGATCAAGCACACACACAAAAAATGGTTTTAATTTTAATGCATTCCAATACATTCATTTTTCATTCTATGTATGCATCAGGTCCAAGAACTTGTAATGTTCCAGAAATTTATTCATGTTTTCATCTAGTTTCACATTGAAGTCTATGATTATTTCTCAGTGAAATTTGGGGTTTGGCTTGTTTTTGTTTGTTTGGGACTTACACCTGGCAATGATCAGGCCTTAATCCTGGCTCTAAATTCAGAGATCACTCATCACTCCTGGCAGTGCTCAAGGACCTTATGGGATGCCAGGGATTGAACCTAGGTTGGCAGAGTACAAGGCCAGCTTGGCAGTGAGCACAAACCTTTCATCCTGAGATTCACTGCTTTCCTTTCCAAAAGGAACAAGATTCCCAAGTGGAAAATATGACAATGCAAGTCCCAGTGCCAGGAAAATGCCAGGCACGAACAAAATTAAGACAAAATTAAGACAAGGCCACTCTGGAATCAGAAGGTCAGACCAGAGAGGCATTGAGAACAGCGTCCACAGGGAAGTGCTGACCAATGGGCACAGTTGGATGAGCATGGCTCTTATGAGAAATGAGGCGATGTGGGGGCTGGACCAAAAGGACAGCGGGGAAGTGGCTGACCTTGCAGGAAGCTGATCCAGATTCCATCCCCAGTATGATCCAGATTCCATCCCCAGCACTGTATAGGGTCCCCCCGAAACTCACCAGACTCCTGAACACCACCACCACCACTACTGCTCCTGCTAAATTGAAACAATGACGACGCCCACTACTTCTCTTCCTCCTCCTTCTCCTCTTCTCCTTCTCTTCCTCCTCTTCCTCTCCTGCGTGATTATTATTAATTATTTATCTTTTGGCTCACAACCAGCAATATTCAAATTCATTCCAAAAAGTTCTGGGAACCATGCAGTCTCAGGAAAGGAACCCAGGCCCCCTTACATGTTACACCTGGTCCCCGACTGGCTCGATGGTCCTGATTTTTTTGGTGGGGCTACGTCAGCAATGTTCAGGGTTCTCTTGGCTCTGTACTCTGTACTCCCTGGCTGGGCTCAGGGAACCCTATGAGGTCCCAGGAATTAAATCTGGGTTAGCTACATGCAAGGCCAACACCCTTCCCACCATGCTCTGGCCCCAGCCTTGATTTTTCTATTCTTATTTTTGTAAGAGCTATTTGAGTAGGCAGGACTGAGTACAGAAAGGACCAGTGTCCTCCACGTCACACAGTTGAAAGGACTTGTAAATCCAGGGAATCCTCTGCTTCCTTATCCCAGCCCAGAACTTTTCAGGTGTCAGAACCGTCCTGCAGAGAGCACCAGAGGCCCAGGAGTTGCTCAGATATATGTGTACGGGCCTTGCACACTCAGCTCTGCAGTCAATCCCCAATCCCAAGTTCCCTAGATCAGTGCCACTGAGTTGCACAGCTCAGAGACAATTTCACCTGAAGGTGCCCTGGGGCTCCTGAGCACTGCTGGGTAGTCTCCTCTCCCAAAAAAGCAAAGGGCAATGGTGGGGGGAGGAGGAAAAAGTGAAAGGAAAGGCTTGGAATGGGGAGTTCTCTGGGGGATGCTTTTAAATCAGCCCCATCCAGGAGAATCTGTTCCCTAGGAAACAAGACTGAGGATGGGGAAAGCAGGGGTTAGGGCCTAGGTGGCCCTGGTTTGAGCCCTAATTCAGCACAGTCCCTTAAGCACCCTTGAGAAAGTTCCCTTTGAGAGACTAAGGAGGGAATGGGGAAATTTTTCAGAGGAGGGGGAGGGGAAGGGGTAGAGAACAGAAGGAGAGGGATGGGGAGGGGAAGGTACAGGAGAGTTGAATTTGCTTTTTGAAGAAACACAAATAAGATGCTATTCTTTAGACCTGCTCTCACATTACTCCCTGAAATTCTTCCTTTCCTGGCTCCCTCAGGCTGGCAAGTCTCTTTCCAGGAAGACTCAAGTGGAGCTGGGATACCCCTGGACTATCAGGGTCCATGAAAGAATGATGAGGATTCATGCTAGCCCCCATTCTACCATCCCTGACAACCATGGTTGCTGCCTTGAACCATGACTGAATCTGGGCACCACATCTGGATGCGCTAACCTCCCAGCATAGTGCTCTGGGTGAGGAGGAGAGGGACCCACACCCTTTTGTTTCGATTTCCAAATACTGAGTTCCCAGATTAACTACATAACCAACATGCTCTGGTTGTTGTTGTTATTGTTGTTATGGTTTTTGGGTCACACCTGGCGGCGCTCAGGGGTTACTCCTGACTCTATGCTCAGAAATCGCTCCTGGCAGGTTTGGGGGACCATATAGGATGCCGGGATTTGAACCACCGACCTTCTGCATGCAAGGCAAACACTCTACCTCCATGCTCTCTCTCTGACCCCACATGCTCTGTTTTTAAGAAATAGAGCTGTGTCATTTGTTGGTTGGTTGGTTGGTTTATTCACAACCAGCACTTTTGGGGCTCACTCCTGGCTTTGTGCTTAAAGGTCTCTTCTGGCAAGACTCACTATACTCAGTGTGGTGCCAGGGATTGTGACACACACACTCTCACACTCAAACACAGTCACATGGGGCCCGGGAGATAGCATGGAGGTAAGGCGTTTGCCTTTCATGCAAAAGGTCATCGGTTCGAATCCCGGTGCCCCATGTGGTGCCCCATGTGGTCCCCCGTGCCTGCCAGGAGCAATTTCTGAGCATGGAGCCAGGAGTAACCCCTGAGCACTGCTGGGTGTGACCCAAAAACCAAAAAAAAAAAAAAAACACACACAGTCACACACACTATTTAAGGAGGCACACAATCAGTTGCAGGAGCCCAAAGAGACTTTAGAAAGTAGTAAGTACAACAGTCTCTATTCCTTCCTGCCATGTGTTCTGTGCCTGAGCATACCCGCTCAGGGCAGGACCCCGATATTCACAGAGTCCTGGTCTGTCTTCCCAAGCCCAGGAAGGCAGAAGCAAAGGCAGCTGTTTCCACAAGGGCTCGCAGGGCTGAGAGAGTGCCAGCCAGGTTAAGGGAAGGCATTGGCCTCATATGTGGCTGCCCCTAGTTCCATCCCAGGCACCTTATGGTCTCTCAGAATCTGCTGATTCTAAATTTCTAAATCAATCAATCAATCAATCAATCAATAAAAGAAACATATGGCCAAAGTGTTTTTTTCATATGTGCTGGCTAAGTGCACTAGGGGCAAGTTTTGAGAAGAGAGAACAGCCAGGCAGAACAAACCCTGAGAAGGGGTCAGGACCACCCCATAGAGTCCTGTCCACTCCCAGGCATGGACACATGGATTGGGTGACCCTGACCAATGGTCACTAGAGGGGCTTGTTCAAACACAGATCCTCAACACCCTCAGAAGCAGCACCCTGGACTTCGTAGGAGCCTCAGAATTGATTCCTCACACCACAAGATCCCTGAACAGAGCTGGGATCTGACCCCAAGCACCAATTTGAAAGGAGGCCCCACCACCATTGGGTACCACTGTGAATGGCCAAAATAAAGACCACTGGGCATGACCAAAATAAAGAGAAAAAAGGGACTTGCATGCTTTACAAGCAAAGGCTTCAGTCTGACTCCCCAGAACCGCTTGGGTATCCTAAGTGTAGAGCCCAGAGCAGACTCCAAGCACCCCAAAGGCATAAAATGAAATAAAATGTCACCCCTTAATCCAAGTTAAAAATAAGTCTTTCCTCCCTCTCTCCCTTCCTTCCTTTCCTCCTCTTTCCTTTCTACCTCCCACCTTTCTTTTTCTTTCTTTCATTCTCTTTTCTTTTTTACTCACCTTCCTGCCTTTCTTTCTTTTCTTTCTCCCTTCCTTCTTCCTTCCTTTCTTTCTTTCTTTCCTTTCTCCCTTCCTTCTCCTTTCTTTCTCTTTTCTTTCTTCCTTTCTTTCTCTTCCTTTCTTCCTCTTTCTTCCTTTCTTCCTCTTTCTTTCTCTTCTTCCTTCCTTTTTCTCGTTTCTTTCTTTCTTCTTCCTTTCTTCCTCTTTCTCTTCTCCCTTCCTCTGTCTTTTTCTTCCTTCCTTCCTCTGCTTTCTTTCTCTTTCCTTCCTTCTTCCTTCTTCTTCCTTCATCTTTTATTCTCTTTTCTTTCTTCCTTCCTTCTTCCTTCCTTTCTCTTTCCTTCTTCCTTTTCTTTCTTCCTCTTTCCTTTTTTCTTCCTTTCTCTTTCTCTTTCCTTCCTTCCTTTGTTCTTCCTTCCTTCCTCTTTCTCTTTTCTTTCTCCCTTATTCCTCTTTCTTTCCTTTTCTCTTCCTCCCTCCAACCTTCCTTTTTCCCCTCTTTCCTCCTCTCTTCTTCCCTTTTCCTCCCTTGCTTCCTTCATTCTGTCCTCCTCTCTTTCACTCCTTCTCTCCTTCCTCCCTCTTCCTTTACAATTTGTAAGTTACCTAACAGTGCTCAGGACTTACTCTTTTGCACTCAGGAATCACTCCAACTGGAGCTCAGAGTATGCCCCGTGGAGTCAGGAATTAAACACAGGTCAGCTGTGTGCAAGACCAGCACCCTCCCCGGTGACTAAAGTTCTCTGCTAAAGGCTCTGACCTCTTGTCCTGGAAGTCCAAGCTGGGGGGACATTCTTAACCCCATCAACCCTCTCCTAAGCACACATATAATTCCTCAGACTGACTCATATTTGGATTACTGAGGCCACTTTCCTGTGAGAAACACAAATGTATGAGGCTGACGACATTGCCCTGACCTCTTTAGGTTCAGCTCTGAGCACTGCATAGCAGCTGATGGTACTGCTAGCGATGGCCTCCCAGCACTCTCTGAATACCACAACAAGCCCGACAAATAATCAAAGAAACAGATAAATGCAGGTGAGGATCTAGAGGCAAGAGTTTCTGGGCCCCGTTGGGGGGATATAGTTGGGGCTGCCAGCAGGGAACCAATCCAGAAAGTTAAAAATAGATTATGATATGCATATGATTCAGCAATTCTGCTTCTGGGAGTTGATCCAGAGGAGAGACATAGGCTATGTCGAGAATTGAAGCCACGTGTGCTGAGCAGCCTCATGTATAGTCAGTGGACTGGGTCGGTCAGGGGGGCCTGCAGTGCTCAGAAACAGAGATGCAGAGATGGAGACACAGAGAAGACCCCAGACCCTGTTGGAACCAGTATTTGCCACCCTGGACAGACAAGCAATGATGTTGAGGGAAAGAAATCAGAGGGCAGAGACCCAGATGTAATGAACCAGAGAGATTGATGTGCTCCTGGCACATAGCCAATATTGGCTGGATCCCTGGGACTATATGCCCAGGAGTGATCCCTGAGTGTAGAGTTAGGAGGAAGCCCTTTGTTACAGACGACTGTAGCGTCTCTATACAGCAATATAGCTTCGTGGGTTTCAAGACTTTTTCACGGGAGAGAGTGAGACACGAGGAGACTGAAAAACGGAATATTAATGTAGAAGGAAAAATGAGTTACCACATGCAATGCATAGGGATCCACGTCAGATGAAGCGAGGACAAATGTATTGATTCAGCTGAGACTTATAAAGCAACTTCTGGAATGCAGAGTAACATTTTTGGGAATAATAGAGGCAGGTTTTGGATGGAGGAGAAGCTAGTCAAATTCTGCATATTAAAAGAACCAGGTACTGAGGATGGAAAGGAATTTTGTATTTGTTTTGGGTAAGGAAGAGAGAGCTAGGCAATTACCTAGAAAGGTGAGAGATTCCTTGAGTAAGTTAGCAATTATCAGGGAAGAGGAAAGATGTTTTTAGAGTTTTGGGTAGAAAACTGAGAATTGCTTTCATCCTGAGTTTTGAATTATTAAGGAAAACATCCTTGGCACCAAGATATCACAAGTCAGAGAAACTGGTCAGTGGGGGAGCCTGGTACTGTCTTCCTTTGTCTGAGGGAGAAAGTTTACTGAGGCCTGATTTTCTTAATGGGAAAGAGTGAAATATCACGGTCGCCTATGAAATTATATTCTGACAATCCACGCAAAGAAGTCAGCTGATTTGTGACTACTCAAAGCAGGCTTTTCTGGCAAATACAATTTCTTCTCAGGAGTGCAATTCACCTTTTGGTTTTTGCACTCCCTGAGTGGGCCGTGTCAGCCCTTAGCACAGCTGGGAATTTTCCCTCACCCAGGAGAGAGACCCTTGCAAAGATACATCAAGATCTTGGAGAAAGGGCCAGATTCAGTGTTCACATCTCAATAATGACAAGAAGTTGAGATTTCCCAGGTGGGATGGTCCGGGCTGAAAATTCTGGGTCCCGGCAGGCAGATTCCCCCTTTCTGCCTGAAGGCACAGCAATCTGAAGCTACACCCTTCACAACAGAAACCACTCTGCTCCATGGCTCAGCCTCATAGTTTCAGCTCTACATAAGCAACTGCACAACACCTCCCAAATTCACAATATGGACAATTCAATAGGGCCCAGAAAATGTGATGGGAAAGTTGTATAGAAAGATGCCCACAACCATAATTTGTATTATTGTTTTCAGGAGTAAAAATCACAATAGAGAATGCACCAAATGGCATCAACCAGTCCAGCAAATCCTCATACAATGACTTCAGTAATACCTTGGGGAGATAGAATGACAATGATCATACATTTATTTTTATGGATATAATTTTTTTTGGGTTTTGGGCCACACCTGATGACGCTCAGGGGTTACTCCTGGCTATATACTCAGAAGTCGCTCCTGGCTTGGGGGACCATATGGGAAACCGGGGAATCGAACCGTGGTCCATCCTAGGCTAGCGCAGGCAAGGCAGGCACCTTACCTCCAGAGCCACCGCCTGGCCCCAGGATATAATTTTTGATAATTCCAAATTATCTCAGTAAATTTGTGTGTTCCTGCTAAAGGGGAAGACTTGGGGTGGGAGGATGGATGGGAAGCTGGGGATAGTGGTGGAAAGAAGATCTTATTAGGGGCCCAGGAGATAGCATGGAGGTAAGGCGTTTGCCTTTCATGCAAAAGGTCATCAGTTCGAATCCCGGTGCCCCATATGGTCCCCCGTGCCTGCCAGGAGCAATTTCTGAGCATGGAGCCAGGAGTAACCCCTGAGCACTGCCGGGTGTGACCCAAAATCCATAAAAAAAAAAAAAGAAAGAAAAAGAAAAATCACAGTATTGTAATTCTTTTTTTTTTTTTTTTTGGTTTTTGGGCCACACCTGGCAGTGCTTAGGGGTTACCCCTGGCTCCATGCTCAGAAATAGTTCCTGGCAGGCACAGGGGACCATATGGGACACCGGGATTCAAACCAGCTACCTTTGGTCCTGGATCGGCTGCTTGCAAGGCAAACGCCGCTGTGCTATCTCTCCAGGCCCAAGTACTGTAATTTTTAAAAGAATAAAAAGACAGATCATATGTGGCAATGACAGGAAGTCAAGGCTACAAACTGGAGAAACATGAATAAAGAGGCCAAAATGTACCAACCTGGAATAGGGTCTCTTGGCAGTGAATCTATGAAGCCATGAAATCAAGAACTGTTTGGAGGTCAGGCAGACCGTGATCCCAGGCATATGATGCCACCTCAACACCACAGGTCAGATCCCCAGGATCCCGTGATGACTACGAAGTGGAATGGGCAGGGTCTAGTCTGTAGGGGCAGACCCCCAAATCATTGGGGGGAACCTTCTCTCCTGCTTCCCTGGAGTGTTTCACAGGGCCACACTCACTTCACTCTTGGAGAGGGAATATCTCTCCTTCACTTGAAGAAACTTAGTCTCGATCACTTCTCTCTGTGTCCTTTAAAAAAAATCCTCTCTGTCATCTCTTTCTGGGAGAAGAGACCCAAACCTGGGATTTCCACGGAGGTGGAACTAACTTCCCTTTTCCTAAGAAAAGAAACACCCGCTCTTCGAACAGTGGCTCTCTGAAAATCTGTGGGTCAGAGGCCAGTCCCCACTCTATGGAGGTGACATGAGGTAGAACATTAGGGTGCCATGTTCTTGGGAGGAACCTCAACCCCCAGCTCAGAGCTACCTAAAGCACCAACGAAGGGGCCAGAGAGATATAGTACAGTGGGTAATGTGCTTCCTTTGCATACACAGACACAGGTTCAACACCTGGCACCCAATAAGGTCCCCTGATCCCCACCGGGAATAAGGCCCCCAAGACAATGAATCCAAGTTTATTTTACTTTCTTGTCCCACCTGAATTTCAAGACTGAACAGTAATGATAAATCCACAATGATGGACTTAAAATGGTGGGGAAAATGCAAAATGAATCAGAGAATGAGAGAACCAAGAAGGAAAAAAGAATGAGATTTGAATGGAGCAAAGTTTCTATGCTTTAGGAAGTAAGTCTGTGCTCACCTGAACCTGATTTTTATTGGGGGGGGGGCAGTTGAGGCAAATTCACCATTCTTGGGAGCTACTTCTAGTGGTGCTCAGAGGATCTCGTGGTACTGGGGTTCAAATCTGGGGATCTTCCATGCAAAAAGTGCTCTCAATATCCTCAGCTAATAATAAGACCCTGAATATTATTCTTTTCAACTAGGATTCTATTGAAATTCCCTGAAAAGGGGCCCGGGAGATAGCATGGAGGTAAGGCGTTTGCCTTTCATGCAAAAGGTCATCGGTTCGAATCCCAGTGCCCCATATGGTCCCCCGTGCCTGCCAGGAGCAATTTCTGAGCATGGAGCCAGGAGTAACCC
>PVKC010039911.1:0-12442 GCA_004027635.1 Crocidura indochinensis | reverse complement strand
AAACGCCTCTAGCCCCAATGTTTGGCTACTTGAAGAATGAAGGGAAGGACTATGTTCAGTTGCTTTTTATCAAAATGCTTTGCTCTTGGGCCCGATCCGGGACCAAAGGTGGTTGGTTCGAATCCCGGTTTCCCATATGGTCCCCTTTGCCTGCCAGGAGCTATTTCTGAGCAGTCAGCCAGGAGTAACCCCTGAGTACTGCAGGGTGTGGCCCAAAAACCAAAAAAAATATATGCTTTGCTCTTAATAGGGTGTTTGCCTTGCACGTGGCTGACTCAGGACGAACCTGGGTTCGATCCCCAGCATCCCATATGGCCCCCAAGCCAGGAGCAATTTCTGAGCACATAGCCAGAAGTAACCCCTGAGCATCACGGGGTGTTGCCTCAAATCAAAACAAAACAAAATGATTTGCTCTGTGCTAATAGGACATGTCACTAAATAGACTTCTTTAAGCATACTATTATCACCTTTCATCTAATGACAGAAAATGGGTGGGGTAGATAGAATTTTGAATTAACTTTCAATTTACTATGTTAACAGAGTTCTTCAGCCAAACCAAGGACAGAACGCACAAGCTCAGAGGCTGCTTAATAGACAAGGGTAAGAGCCCTGTTAGCTGGTGTTGAGATCTTGCTGGTGTGACAGTCGCGTTGAGAGGGAAGAATGACTGAGTTCAAACATGACACTTTTAGAGCAGGAAGAAGACCCTCTTAGATGGTTTGAGTTGAATGATAATAATAATCTGCCTTGGGTGTACTATTGTGTATTTTCCATGTTAACTCTCACCTTTTGTTGCCATGTGTCTCCTTTTCATTTCATCCCATTTTGCTCATTAACTAAACTAAGTGTCCACAGATTAAAATTCCGCATCACCCAAGTGACTACCCACAGTGTAGACACCGAGGTGATAGTCTCTCTTCTTTGGAAGCAGAATCTTGGGGGGTGGGGGTTGCCTGAGACTTCTTGGTTCTCAGGCTTCTCTGGACCCCCCCCCCCATAATGCCCCGTGGTTTGCACCCCAGCCCCTGAATGTTGACCGTTGTGGCTTTGAATGAGAGAGGCTGATTAACCTTTCTGTATTCAATCAGAACCCCCAAGGCAGCAGTGAAGGGGGTTGTGTACAGTAGACAGAAGCCTTCACAGAGCAGAGCGCCTGTTCCAGGTGTGTAATATTCCCCCACCAGCCCCTGCAGCCCCTTTCGAGACATGCACCCCTCCAAGCCCTGACCCTACCAGCCTTGGCCTGTCTGTTCTTGCCACTGCATAGGGGCATATTCACACTCCTGCCTCTCAGTCATTGTTTGACTACATGTTTCAGGAGTTTGATCACATTCTTCATTGTTGGGATAATTTAGGGGGGGGGGGACACATTTTAAAAAACAAAATGAGAGCACAATGTAAAATTGGACAAACTTTATTTGGAAACCCTGTTTCTAATGGCATATGATTCATCAGTGATCAAATGCACAATTCTGTGCATATCTTTTCAGTTTTGGGAAGTAGATTTCCCCTACAAGCCTGAAATATTTGTGTCAGCCCATAAAGAGAAGGAAAAATGCCTTCTGACCATCTGATCATGTGTGAATATGCCGGGGGGGGGGGGCAGGAGAGGCAAACAGCTTGTATTTCTGGACCCAATGAGCAACTTAAGCTAACTAATTCTTGGTGATGATTTAAGAGTTAACTAAAAACTGGATTTCTAAATTCTCTTTATGGTGGCAAGAAGAGAAATTGGGTGTTGAGCACACACAAAACTCTCAAGCTAAATTCTCAAGCTAACTCTTGGATCAATTTTAGAGATATTGGGGACGAAATTCACCAAAAATTTTATGTGGTCCATTAAAAATATGCTCAAAATGTTCAAAATGAATGAAGTGATAGCACAGCAGGTAGGGCATTTGCCTTGCATGTGACCTATCCAGGTTTGATCCCTGGCATTCTACCATCTCTGAGCACCACCAGGAGTGATTTTTGAATGAAGAGCTAGGAATAATATCTGAGTGCTGCTGGGTCAGGGCCAATAAATAAACAAACAAAAAGCTTTGCTTGAACTCTTGCATTCTAAACTATCTAAATTGTCAATCAACAGGTACTGAATATTTAATCTCTAATCCAAACTCTAATCTTCCCATTCATAAGCACTTAGTTTTTGCTACTAATTCCCCCTCAATTTAGGAGGGGATAAGCTATCTAAGAAATGTTATATTGGGGCTGGTGAGGTGGCGCTAGAGGTAAGGTGTCTGCCTTGCAAGCGCTAGCTAAGGAAGGACCACGGTTCGACCCCCCGGCATCTCACATGGTCCCCCGAAGGCAGGGGCGATTTCTGAGTGCTTAGCCAGGAGTAACAAACTGGTGTGGCCCAAAAAACAAAAACAAAAAAAGAAATGTCATATTGTTACCATTTAGTTATATTCATTGAAAGGGGGAACAAGATAATAATCATAACTTTGAAATGTATGTAGAGAAGAGAATTCTTATAGATACTAAGGTGACTTTAAAAGGTCATTTTGGGGGGCTGAAGATAGAGTATAGTGAATAAGGTGCTTGCTTTTCGAACCTAACCTGAATTTGATACTCAGTACCTCAAATGGTCCTCCAAATCTGCCAGAAGTGATTCCTGAGTGCAGACCCAGGAGTAAGTCCTGAGCATAGCAAAGCATGTCCCAAAACTAAAACAAAGACAAAGGAAAGGTCAGGTTTTGGAAGGCACTGTGTTAGACCAGGGCTTTTTGAAAGAAAATTAATCATATTGCTGAAACTCCTCCTTCTTTAAAGGGTTGTCACTATCAATTAAAAACATAACTATTGGGTTGAACTCAGATCATCTAGCAGATCAGTTGCTTGTGAAATCATGTGGAACTTGAAGTCTATTTTTCATTGTTTTTCCCGTGGTAGTGTTACCTATCTTGTGTTCTGACACAAGTTAGCTGACAGATCACTGAAGAATTAGTATTGTTTTGCCAAATATTATTTCTTCATCTTTTTTCATACATTTCATCTCCACTGTCATTTGTGAACTTGCAAATAAAATAGCAACTGCTCTTTCTATTTAATATAATACTCAACAGTATGATAATGCATAGGATATTTGGTATTAGTAATGTACAATGAATTTCATGACCATGAACTATTTATGGGGAACTATTGTGGTTTAGTTGCTTTGCAACATAATTAAAACTTAAGTGTACTTAATCCTTGGAATAATGTGTATAGCATGTGTCTACAGAAGAAGAAATGTTTGTTTCTGGTTTTTTTTTTTCCATAAAATTTATATATGAGGTCACATTTTGCCATTTGGAAAAACTAATGGATTTTATTCTCTTACATGGATGAAAAATTATAACATTAAAACTCCCAACAATGAATCTCAAGACAGAGGTTGTTACTTGCTCTTAAAAATAATTGCTCTTGGGGCCCGGGAGATAGCATGGAGGTAAAGCGTTTGCCTTTCATGCAAAAGGTCATCAGTTCGAATCCCGGTGCCCCATATGGTCCCCCCGTGCCTGCCAGGAGCAATTTCTGAGCATGGAGCCAGGAGTAACCCCTGAGCACTGCCGGGTGTGACCCAAAAACCAAAAAAAAAAAAAAAAAAAAATAATTGCTCTTGGTCCAGAGAGATTAGCATAGCAGTTAGGACACTTGCCTTGCATGCAGCCAACCTGGGTTTGATCCCAGGCATCCCACATGGTCCTGAGTCCACCAGGAGTGATTCCTGAGTGTAGAGCCAGAAGTCACCCCTGAGTACTGCTAGGTGTGGCCCAAAATACAAACAAAAATAACCAAAATAATAATAATAATAATGATAATAATAATAATAATAATAATAATAATAATAATTGCTCTTGGGCCACAGCTGGTAAGGTGCTTGCATGCAGCTGTCCTGGTTCAATCCCAGCATTCCATATGGTCTCCTGAACTCTGCCAGGAGTGATCCCTGAGTATAGAGCCATGAGTAAATCCTGAGTACTGCTGGGTGTGTCCCCCAAAACAAAAGAGAAAAACAAAAAAGTTGCTTAGGTTGTTTCACACAATTTGAATTATGCCTTGATTTGATATACGAAAGAAAATATTTTATTAAGTAATTTATAAGGAACTAACCTTTATTATAATAGAATAATATACTCCGAGACCAGAATAGATTTCTACATTTTAAAAGTACACTTTTTTTTAAAAGTACTACATTTTAAAAGTACTTACTGTTGTTTATAGTTTGTTTTTTGGGGTTTTTTTTGTTTGTTTTGGTTTTGGTTTTTGGTTTTTGGGCCACATCCGGGGTCCCTTGGGTTACTTCTGGCTCTTTGCTCAGAAATCACTCCTGGCAAGCTAGGGGGACCATATGGGATGCCAGGATTCGAACCTCTGTCAGTCCTGGGTTGGCTGCATGCAAGGCAAATGCCCTACCGCTTTGCTATTGCTTCAGACCCCTAAAAATGTTTTTTGATTTTTTTGGTTTTTGTTTCACCCAGCAGCGCTCAGGGATTACCCTTGGTACTATGCTCAGATATCGCTCTGGCAGGCTTGGGGACTATATGGGATGCTGGGATTCGAACCACCATCCTTCTGCATGCAAGGCAAATGCCCTACCTCCATGCCATCTCTTTGGCCCCTAAAAATGTATTTTATAATTTGATGTTTTGTCCTTGAGTCAAGAGTAATGGCAGGACCGGAGAGATAGCATGGAGGTAAGGTGTTTGCCTTTCATGCAGAAGGACGGTGGTTCAAATTCCGGCAACCCATATGGTCACCTGTGCCTGCTAGGGGTGATTTCTGAGCATAGAGCCAGGAGTAACCCCTGAGTGCTGTGGGTATAACCCAAAAAACACACACAAAAAAACGAGTTAATGAAAGATTCAGAAGATACCAAAAGGGCCCGTGAGATAGCATGGAGGTAAGGCGTTTGCCTTTCATGCAAAAGGTCATCGGTTCGAATCCCGGTGCCCCATATGGTCCCCCGTGCCTGCCAGGAGCAATTTCTGAGTATGGAGCCAGGAGTAACCCCTGAGCATTGCCGGGTGTGACCCAAAAACCAAAAAAAAAAAAAAAAAAAAGATGCCAAAAAAGCTCGAGGCAGTAATGAGGGTGGTTAAATAAAGCAGAGTGTTCCCAACGTTTTTTGCTGTTCCTCTAGACATCTTGCCTGTCCTATGTTTCTTTTTATTATTGTAATAATAGTGCTATATCTGCAACTGTTTAGAAAAACTCAGATTGAGAAATGAAGTAATTTTGCTCTGTTTTTTAGGAGTATATGCAGGAAAAATCCAAAGAAAGCGGCCAAATGTTGCGACAATTTAAGAAGACAGCATTCACTGGGATAGAAAAAGGAAAAAAAATATAGAGGAGGGTTAGCAGTTATATCCCTCCTGCCTAAGAATGACTTCACCCTGGGCTCTCTATGTCATGTCATGTCATGTCATGTCAAAGGGCTGGGTAATTGGGTCAGTCTGACTGATTCTGACCTCATCTCTCCCCTTTTCTAACTATTATAGGCTTGGATTAAGACACATTTATGTTTGGTAATCAACTCCCCTCTCTTAATCTAGATGAACATAAGTTTGTTCTGTCTACTCAGCTGTTTGCAGGGAAGCTTTTTATAAATTTTTAAGGGACATATGGGCTTATTTCTATGAAATACTGAAAAGGTTGTGCTGAAGAATCAATAAGTTCCAGAATAGAAATGTTCTTCATTTTCTGCACAGGGTGAATTTGATAAATCAGATACTGTTGTATTCATGGGGGGCAGGGGAGAGATTACGACAGAAGGATTTTTCTTCCTTTTTGGTTTTGGACCTTTCTAAACTGCTTCCTCTCACCTGCTCATCAGCAAAACAGTTGCCTTCCATGCATGAGGCCTTGGGTTCTACCTCCAGCCCTGCAAATCTAGCTTTCAGTTCTCTCAGTCTGTGTTTTCTTGAACTTGGTAGAGTTGCTGCATAGGAGACACTGGCTCTGCTAGTCATGGTCCACATCCAACTCCCAGAGTGACTGGGAGTCTCCTGGTTCCAAGCACATGCTCCTCTCAATACTTGCCTCTCTACAGAACATTAGGTTTGTTGTGTAGGTAGGTTGTTACCTACACATCCCCAACCCCCGGGCACTTGAAATTATTGCTACTAACCTGTAGTCTTTCCTGTGAAGGGTAACAGAGTTGGGGAAACAGCACAACCTGATTGAATGTAGTAGCTCCTACGAAGGCTTTATTCTACCCACTTCTAGAAATCAAGGGGACCCTCCTGCATGCACTTAGAGCTTCCATTGCTGTAGTTCTCTGTAGTCTCTTGCATCATAGTTGACCTTTGCTAGCATGCGTGATTAGGAAAGATTAAAGGGCTATCTGATATAATGCACTCCTGATTTTTCACTTTGGGATAGTGGAAATTCTGCATTACTGATGTCTGAGGATTCTTATGACTAACCTGTTCACTTAAAACAAGAACCAAAAAAAAAAAAGTTAAGGGGACTTGGTTTTAGGAAAGAATGTCACTATTATTTTATCATGGCATTTCCAAAAAGGGCTTTGTAATTCACATGTGAAATTGGGACTCTTGCATTTACTTTAACTTGAATTTTTCAAAGGTAACTGGTATTTTGAAAGTTCTGATACCTGTTTGTTCATAATATCCTCTTAAGTATGTGGAAGCACTGTATTCTCCAGTTTCCTGTTTCTTTTTGCTCTAAGGGACCAAGTAATAAAACAGTAGGGAAGGCACTTCCCTTGCACAATGTGGCTGATCCTCAGTTCAATCCCTGGCATCCCACACGGTCCCAAGTACTGCCAGGTGTGATCCCTGAGTATTTCTGGGTGTGGCCCCAAAACAAAATTGAAAAATTTCACTCCCGCACTCAACTGGAGATGTAAAATAATAAACTTTGGCATAATCTTGCTTTAAATTCACTAAGAAGGATCATTTACCAACTGAGTGAACAGAAAGTGAGGAGAGAGTAAAAATGTCAGATACCAGTTTTTTATTTGTAGGAAAAGCATATCAAGTTATCTTCTGAAGATGACAAATTGTTCTTTATTGTGAAAACTCAGGATACGAGCTTACTCTTTATCATGGTGGGCCTTTTCATTTAGAAAGATAGATCTAAAAGTCTTGTGTATGTTAATGCAGATTAGTTTTTAAAAAAGTATGTTTTGAAAAACAAAACTAGTTTTAGATTAAGGCTCAGAAATTTGAGTGTTTTTAATTTAAAGATAAACGTCTACGTATTTGACATGTTTTTAACGTTCCCAGATTTTTCTCATAAAAGTGCCATTGTTTTGTGCTTTTAATGTATTTTTATTTATAAACATTTTGTTACTTTTATTTTGAGTGAAATGTATTAATGTAAATTGTATTTATTTTTATACTTTAATTTTCACTAGTTTTTGCTTCTAGACAAAAGAAAAAATAAACTTTTCTTCTGAAAGAAGGTCTAGTTCAGTCTTTTGTTTGCCAAAGAAAGAACTGTTGCCAAATGACAGGATTGAGAAATTTCAGGCAAAAACAGCACTTTGGGGGTCTGGGAACATAGTAGAAACTCAGGGCATTTGCTTTGCACACAGCTGACCCAGGTTTGATCCCCAGCATCCCTGAGCCACTAGAAGTAATTCCTGAGTGCAGAGCCAGGAGCAAACCCTCAGCAACTCCGAGTGTGGCCCCAAACCAAAGAAACGGGTTTCTAAGAGGTTACTCCTGGCTCTGTGCTCAGAAATCGCTCTTGGCAGGCACGGGGCCCATATGGGATGCTGGGATTTAACCATGGTCTGTTCTGGATCGGCTGTGTGCAAGGCAAATGCCCTTTCGCTGTGCTATTTCTCCAGCTCCTAAAATCAAAAGAGGTTTTACTTGGGATGCTTGACTTGCATGTGGCCAACCCAGGTTTGATTTTTGGCATCACATATAGCATATAGTCCCCTAAGCACTGCCAGGTGTAACACCTTCCCTCCAAACCAAAACATTCCCCTGCAAAGGAAATTTAGAATTTGAAGAGAATACAGTGGGCAGGGTACTTGCTTTGCAAGCAGCTGACCCGGTTTAGTCCTGACATTACATATGGTCTCCTGTGCAGAACCAGGAGTAAGCCCTGAGGATCACTGGTTGTGTCTCCCTGCCAAAAAATAGCAAAAGAAAAAGCCTAAGAAAACAGGGGCCCGGAGAGATAGCACAGTGGTGTTTGCCTTGCAAGCAGCTGATCCAGGACCTAAGGTGGTTGGTTCCTGGTGTCCCATATGGTCCCCTGTGCCTGCCAGGAGCTATTTCTGAGTAGATAGCCAGGAGTAACTCCTGAGCACTGCCGGGTGTGACCCAACCCCACCCCCCAAAAACCAAAACAAAAAACAAAGTAGGCTTATAGTCCCTGAACAACGGAGCAAATTAAATGAGGACATGGAATGAAAGAAAGCACAACCCTGGCCACAAACCTTGGCAGCCCAAAAGTGAAAATTATGTTTAGCCAATTAAAAAAAAAGTAGGTAATAAAATATTGCCTTCTTTCTTTTGTCTCATCCCCTTGTTATTTTCTCTGTGGCTCTCACTTCTCCCATTTTCTTGGTGTTATTACTTATGATGCTCGGTTTTACTCCTGGCAGTATGTTTGAGGCTTACTCCTGGCTATCTGCTCAGGAATTGCTCCTGAGGTGCATAGGGGATGAAACTATTGGGTTACATGCAAACCACATGCCTTACCCAGTGTCATCTCTCTGGTCCCTTCATCAGAAGGATCTTTGGGAGGGAGGGTTTGGGTCACTCCTGGCAATGCTTAGGGGTTACTCCTGGGTCTGTGTTCAAAAATCGCTCCTGGCAGGTACAAGGAACCATATGGGATGCTGGGATTTGAACCACCGTCCATCGTAAATGGTCTGTGTGCAAGGCAAACACCCCTTCTCTCCAGCCCCTCCAGAAGTTTCTTTTTTGGGGGGGGGTCACACCCGGTATTGCTCAAGGGATACTCCTGGCTCCATGCTCAGAAATTGCTCCTGGCAGGCACGGGGGATCATATGGGGCACCGGGATTCGAACCGATGACCTTTTGCATGAAAGGCAAACGCCTTACCTCCATGCTATCTCCTGGGCCCCTTAAAGTTTGGCGTTCCCACACCGGGAGTTGAACCCAGGCCGCCTAGAAGTTTCTTAAGGTGATAGATGGCTCTGACCCTAAGGTAAGGAACTTGCTGTACAGTCTATGTGTTCTAACAACCTTTCTGGATAACTCCCATGTTTGTTTAATGTGTGTCATCCAGTGGGAGCTGGTTTGGCGCACCTGCACCTCCTGAGTTCTGTGTCATCATCTACCATCCACTCCCTCAGCAGCAAGAAAAAGAACAGCAGCAGTGCTGCCTGGGAATATACTATAAATATGCACAAGCCAGGGGCCCGGGCTCAGACATAAATCAGAACCGGGGATTTTTTGTTTGTTTTTCGTTTTTAGATCACATCAGACTGCACTCAGGAATCACTCCTAATGATGCTCGGAACTATATGGGATGCCAGTGACCGAACCCAAGTCAACAGTGTGCAAGGCAAGCGCCCTACCCACTATACTCTAGCTCCAGTTCACTGTGCCTTTTTTAAATTAGGGTCCACACAAGAGGGGCCAGGGGTGTTTGTTCCCCCCAGTTGCTTAAAAAGGACATCACAGTGCTCTGAAACCCAGAGCTCCTAGAGATTGCATGCACTCCAGTCCACAGAACTACCTCCCAGGCCTAGATGCTGCCTTTGAATGAGATCTCCAGATGAGCACAATCCTGTGGGGAGCACTCTTGGTAATTCATTGCATAACCTGTTGGCATGAGCTCTGCAAACATCACAGAAGATTCACTGATTCTCCAGGCTGTGGGAGGAAAGATGGGCTGCTTTTGTTGAGTTCAGATGGGCATTTTGTTCTTTCTGTTTGAAGTCAGAATTGTCACAGGAAGAAAGTGGGATTCTGTAAAACTCTGTCAGTGGGTGGAGAGTGTATATAAATCAGTGCTCTTTTCCAAGAGAAGCTATTTGGAGAAGGTGGTTTCTCGGCCCCTTTCAGCCAGAAAAACAAAAAACAGGAAAGGAAAAGGATCTGACCACCTGCCTCCCCTTTAAGTCCATTGCTAGTAATCACTCAGCTGGGTTGTCCTTGGTCGGGGCACTTACCAGCCTTGAACAATTCACCTTCATTTTCAATCAGTCCTCACTCAGTATTAGACCAAAGTGCTCAGTACAGTGTCTCACACCTAAGGTAATGCCTGGCTTTGGTATCATATAAGAAAATAGGCTGTTTTTTTTGTTTTGGAGGGCACACCCACCATGCTTAATTAAGGCTTACTACTCCTGGCTTTGTGCTCAGGGATCATTCCTGAAGTGGTGCAAAGAACCAGGTGGGAGGTGGGAGGCGAGCAAGGTAAGCGCCTTAACCCCAGTTGATATCTCTTGCTCCAGCCTCTGATAATGATGATGATGATTTGTGGTAAGCAGAGAAAACACTGCAGTCACGTATAGCGAAACATGGATTCTTGCTAAATCGTGTCAAGTGAGAGCCCCAGTTTTCCCATTTGGTTTCGTTCTACTTAGAAGTGTCTTCCTTGGAAAAAAGGAGCTTCGACTCCAGACCCTACGTTGTAACAAGCTAAGGGAAGGGAAGAGGCCAGCGCTTTATTTCCACCTTGCAGTGGAGCGAACGAGGGCGTGGTCCAGCCAAGCCAAACTGCAAATTTGCAAATCCCTCTGACCGCCCTCGCATAGAACCTCAGACTCCTCAATCTCTGCCTCCTTTCGCCTCTTGGCTCCGCCAAGTCCAGACCAAGTCCAAGTTCAAGAGGAGCATCGACAGAGCCCAGCAGCCGGGCCTCTGACCGCCCAGTCAGGCGACCCAGGAGCGCTGCAGTTCCGGGTCCGCGGGGGTCTGCCCTTTACAATCATGGCGGCCAAGGTGCTTCATCTGGGCTTCGCAAAAGGGCCCCTGCCCTTCACAAACATGGCGGTCAGAGGGAGGCGGGGCAAGTGGCGGCGAAATTAAAATTTTAGGCGGGACGTTAGGTCACGCCGGCGGCAAGGGGGCGTGGCTATGGCATGGTCATGTGACTGGCAAGATGGCTGCGTTCCCCTGGTAAGGAAGAAGTGGCGGGTGGGTTTTGGAGAGGGGCTACCCCTGATTGTATGAGGGTCTCGATTCCTCTGCGTAGGCATGTCTCGGGGGGGGACTAAGCGCGTGAGAAAGCGAGATGTCATTGACACCCGTGGCCACCCCCAGACGTCTTGACCATGGAAAACAGCCCTGGCCTCTGCCCCAGTGGTTTCGGCCCCATCTCGGGAGACCGAGCGGTTTCTTGAGCAGCTCTTTGCATAGAGGGGTGCACATGAACGCGGTCAATAGCATGCTCAGTCCGCAGGCGGACCCCTCGCCTAGAGCTGACATCCTCCTAAATCGTACGGACATGCATAGAGGGGGGGCCAGAGCAACCATTCGCTTGAGACACCACAGGACAGAGAGCCTCCACTAGGGAGCGCATTGAGTAACAGTGGGGCTGTTTAGGGCAGTACTTCTCCAAAAGTGGGGCGCGTTTG
This sequence comes from Crocidura indochinensis, assembly GCA_004027635.1. Classification (NCBI taxonomy): domain Eukaryota; kingdom Metazoa; phylum Chordata; class Mammalia; order Eulipotyphla; family Soricidae; genus Crocidura; species Crocidura indochinensis. Next base: position 921 of record PVKC010039911.1, on the reverse strand, counting down.
AATTCGGCGGCAAACGCTGTCATAACAAGCTAAACCCCGTGTTGATGTCTCTGTATGTCTCTGGAGCTGAGAGTCGCTGTGCCCCGCTTCAAACCCCGCTTCGAAACGCTATGCATTGCAAAACGTGCTCATTGTAGCCATTAATCCAGACATCACTTCTGATTAAAAAAAAATCTGCTCAAATTATCTTATATATTTTTGTTTTGCATGTTCAAGTTTTTTTTAATATACTATTTACAGTCGCGCGGGGGGCGCGAAAAATGTTTTCTTCTTCCTAGGGTGTCATAACAGAAAATAATTGAGAAGCACTGGTTTAGGGGTATGTGAGCACCCTGGAAAGGGAGGTATTTTTCTGACCTTTTTAAGTGATGTTGAAGGGTTTACATCGATTGAACAAATGAGACAGGCACACAGCTTGGAAGTGATTGGGTACAGTCTTCCGGTTTGATGCTTCATAAATAGCTCTTAGTCGTGCCTGTTCTGTGCCTGACACCAAGTCAGGACTGGATGGCTTAGTCAGTTTTCTTTTTCTTTTATTTTTTTGTTTTCTTTTTTTTTGGGGGGGGGGGATGAGGCACACCTGGTGATGCTCAGAGAACCATATGGGGTAGTAGGGATCCAATTCTGGTCAACTGCGTGCAAGGCAAGTGTCCTGCATGCTGTATTTCTTTTGCCCTGGCCCTCAGTTTTCTTTAACTTGGTCGTACAAAGCACCTTTTTAAGTGTACATCAGTAACAGGACTAATTATTAGCATTTGAAATATAATCCGAAAATCCAGGAGGGTACCAATTTCTGCCTCTTGTTTCTTTTTGCCTTTAATGTTTTTACATTGCCATCATACACCTTTTTTTTTTTTAAGTCTGTAGATTCAGTCCCAGGTTATTTTCCTGGGACTCTGCACTAGATTTCTTTCTTTCTTT
>PVKC010039910.1:0-12442 GCA_004027635.1 Crocidura indochinensis | reverse complement strand
ATCCATGTTGCTGCAAAGTCTGTGATTGTATCATTTCTGACTGCCATGTAGTATTCCATTGTGTATAGATACCACATCTTAATGATCCATTCATCTGTTGTTGGACATCGAGGTTGGTTCCAAGACTTGGCTATTACACTAATTGCTGCTATGAATAGTGGTGTGCACACATACTTTGGAATGAATGTCCTTCCATCTTAAGGGTAGATACCTAGGAGAGCAATTGCTGGGTCAAATGGTAGCTCAATTCTGAGTTCGTTGAGCAGCACTCTCCAGACTGTTCTCCATAGGGGTTGGACTAAGGGACATTCCCACCAGCAGTGGATGAGAGTTCCTTTCATGCCGCATCCCCGCCAACATAGATTGTTCTTATTGTTTTTGATGTGAGCCATCCTCACTGGTGTAAGGTGGTATCTCATTGTTGTCTTTATTTGGGTTTCCCTAATAATGAGTGAAGGTGAGCATGTTTTCATGTTTTTGTTGGCCATCTTTTGGTCTTCTTCTGAGAAGTGTCTATTCATTTCATCTTCCCATATTTTATGGCTTTATTTGGTTTGGGGAGGCTTAGTTTTCTGAGTGTTTTGTAGATTTTGGATATCAGTCCTTTATCTGATATGATGGGTGAAAAGATTTTTTCCCAGTCAGTTAACTGTCTTCTTGTGTTAGGTAGGGTTTCTTTTGCCATGCAGAAGCTTTTTAGTTTGACGTAGTCCCATTCGTTTATGTTTGCCACTAGAGTTCTTGCCATTGATGCTCCATTCTCGAAGACCTTCTTGATATATAGGTCTTTGAGTGTTCTACCTATTTTATTCTCTATAAACTTTATAGATTGTGCTCTCCCCATTTTTGAGGGGTTAGAATTTTTCTTGTTAAGGTCTGTCAGTACCTTGTATATCTTAGATATTAGCCCCTTATCTGAGAAGTATTAGGTAAAGGGTTTTTCCATTTGGTGGATGGTCTTTGTATCTTAGTCACTATTTTTTAGGTGCAGAAGCTTAGGTACAGAGATAATAGAGGCAAGGCCTTTAATAGAGACAAGGGCATGGGCTAGCAGGATCAGTCCATGATATTAAGCTAACTACAAAGAATGTTGAGTACAGTTTTAAAATAACTATACTACCAAATAGCTTGACAATGGTAGTGAATGAGAGAAATAGAATGCTTTTCTAGAATACAGGCAGGAACTGGGGGGGTGGAAAACAAGGTGCACTGGTCTTGGGAAGGTTGCATTGATTAAGAGATGTTATTTTTTATGACTGAAGCCCAACTACAAGCACGTTTGTAATTTTGGTGCTTAAAAAGTTATTTTAACAAAATAAAAATAAGACTAAAAATATATGCTGTATGTGTACCTGGAAATGGTCCTCAAAATGTTTTAGCTGTGGATACTGTGCTCAAAGGCAGAATTTATGGTTGACTTTTACAGCCTTTAAAGCTCTGATTAGACTGTACCTTTTTGTCATGTCAATATCTTCAGTGATGGCACTGCATCTCTGAGAAAATGTGTGCATGTTATCAAACCTCACACTTTCCTGATTTTAGCACACAGTTGCTCTTCAGCTTCACTGATGAGCTTGTAACTAACTTTCTCAAGTTCCATCTCACTCACCTGTAGTGAAACAACAGTTTTGTGACTTTCATGTGTCTATAGTAATGGTGGTAGCAATAACAATGTACCATGGGAAAAATTCCATCAGTTTCACTGATATTACTTGTTGAAAAACTTTGACAGTTCCAATATTTTCAAAGTTTTATGTTTTGGAAAAACTAAGAGCTTTTGGGGCCAGAGTGGTGGCACAAGTGGTGGGGAGTTTGCCTTGAACGAGCTAACCTAGGATGGACCACAGTTTGATCCCCTGGCATCCTATATGGTTCCCCAAGCCATAGGCATTTTCTGAGTCCATAACCAGGAATAACTCTGTGCATCACCAGGTGTGGCCCAAAAAAGTAAAAAACAAAAGAAAACAAAAACTAAGAGCTCTGATAACAGAAGAACTGTGCGAAATAAGAAAAGATCCGCCCATTTGTTCATGAGGTACCTCCACAAGTCATTGTAGTGTAGTATATTACTTTATTCAGTGATTCAATCTAGATGTATTGCCTCCATTCTCTAAATTAAGAAGTTCTGTATCCAAGAACTCAACTAACTAGACTATGTTTGATTTCTTTATATGAAAATATATTGAATGCAAATTCATAGACAGATTTGTACTTACCTCCTCTATTTTGCCCAAATGCTTGCTGCATTTCCCAAGATCTGATATTAATGTATTCCACAAAGGAATACATTAATAAAGGAAAGCTATGGTAGAGCTTGGCAGGAGAGAGGAAGGCCTCCTCTCTCTCCATATATATGTGTTTGTTATATACTATATAATGTGTATATATACATATATGCATACATACATATATTTAGATATATGTATACCTCTATGCCATGATCCACCTCTACCAGCCATGTTGGATTCCAGAAGCACTACCAATTTTCCTCTTGGGTTTAGGTTTGATGATAGCAGTTTTTTTTGCTCGGCCCCAAACTTCTCAGTCAGTGATTCAATTACCTCTGTCACCTCTCTACTCCATTTTATTTTGGGTTTTGGGACACACTCGGTGATGCTCAGGGATTACTTCCTGGCTACGTGCTCATAAATAGCTCCTGGCTTGGGGGACCATATGGGATGCCAGGGGATTGAACGTGGTCTGTTCTAGGTCAGCAACGTGCAAGGCAAACACCTTACAGCTGCACCACATCTCCGGCCCCATCTACTCCATTTATTTGACTCTGAGCTGGAGTTTAGCAATCAAATGCTCTATGCTTAGGAATTACAACATTTTTGTTTTCATATTTTTCTAATTCAATTAAAATAATAGCTTTATTTAAACACCATGAATAAACAACAGCTGAGAAACTTTACAGATTCAAAACCAGCCTTAAAAGAAAAATGGAAAAGTCTACTTTAAGACAAGATAGACCAACAGACATACCAAACTCCTACATAAAGATGACACTAAACCCCATGAAAATTATCTCTCAATGTCAAAGAACTAAACACACCAGTTAAGAGACACACATTGACAAAATGGATCAAAAAGCTAAATCCAACGTTCTGCTGCCTATAAGAAACACATTTGAATAGTCAGAGCAAACATAGTCTTAAAACAAATGTTGGAGAACAACCATCACTTGAAAAGGCTGACGTGACCATATCAATATCAGATGACATAAACTTTAGACTTGAAAAAGTTTTAAGGACAAAGATGGACATTTCTTTATAATCAAGGGATATGTAAAACAGTAAGAAATCACACCCCTAAACATATGCACACTTAATGAGGGGAAAGCAAAATATTTAGAACAAATATTAGAACAATTTTCTACAATTCTTCTACAATATTGTACAATTTAGAACAAAATTGTAGACAAATCTGAAAGAAGACATCAATAGCAACACATAATAATGGGAAACCTCAACACTGCCCCATTGCCCCTTCATAGATTGGTAAACCAGGCTAAAACCTAACATACTAGCTCTGAACGAAGATATGGGAGAAAGTGACTAAGTATATATACTTATTCTCAAATATATACATATTCTTTTCAAATGCACATGATGTTTCTTACATGCTGACCCATAAAACATACTGTTGTCTTAAATAAATACAGATGATGCTGGATGGAGATGAAGGCCTTTGTTCGCCATCCCAGGCCATGTGGCTCCAGCTCCAACTAACCGGCTGGTTGGGAGGTTCATGAGAGCGGCAGGTAGAAATCTCATTCACAGGCAGACTTCATGAGAGATAACATCTTTATTCAGCCCTAGCCATCAGATGTGGCTGCTACCATTCAAGTGTGCTATTCTTAGCTAGCCCTACATCTTCTTTCATCCGTGTCACCTCTGACCTACATGCTGGCCAGGATCCAAAAGAGCAAAAGATCAAAAGGGAAAAGGCAAAAGGTCAGAAAGCCAGAGACCACAGACCTATATACCCTTCCAAGACCCCTCCCAGGAAATGGGCAGGATCTTGTAGGTAAAGTAAAAGTAATATCCGGTTCCACAGGCCCCACCCACTCATAGGCGTGGCTCAGGTAGTTACCTGTACCCGGGGTGAACCTATACATACTTTCATAGTCAAGAGGATAGAAATATGAACTACCTTCTAGGGATCATAATCCACTGAAATTATACAAGTGAACTAAAAACAGACACAGAGGAAAAAGTTTAATAGGAAAATTGAACAGTTAACACTGAACAAGTGGGTCAGAGATGAAATCACAGAGGAAATTAAAATATTCTTAGAAACAAGTTAGAACAAAGACACAAATTATCAGAATTTGTGGGCACAGCAAAAGTTGTACTAATAGAAAGGGCCTACATAAATAACTTAATGACACACCTTATAAAATTAGAAAGTGATCAACAAAATGAACCAAAAATAGCCAAAGAACCCCTGGACTATCATTCAGTCCGGGGGGCCAGATTCCCCACACCAGAATGGTCTTCATGGCCAGATCTGGTAACCTGGGCCTTGGGGGATGGGATGAGGTGGAGGAAAACTCCACCCCTGTCCATTCATTCACAAGCTGCAGAGGCGAGAGCGGGGCCTGGAGACCCCACATACCTGGACAGCTAGCCAAAGCAGATTTATCTCAACCATTTTCAAAAGCATGGACCCGAATAGGACATATACCCTTTTTAACATTGTCCAAAAATACTCTAATTCTTGACTATAGGAAAGAAAATGGAATATCCTATATATGGAGTATAGCACTCGAATAGATCTCTGAAGTCAGTGTCTAAGTGAACGTTATTTCTATACAGTTGTCCTCTCTGACTACTTAGCCTTAGCCTCAAACATTTCATCTATACAATGTATATAGCCCCTCTTCTATATTGTCTTTCTAGACCCAGAGACCTTTCTACTCCCCCCATATCCTAACCCGGATTTGTTATTTCCCCCCTATTTAACCCTCTTTACCCTCGGTTTTTAGCTTGTTAGACACCAAGACTGACTTCCTCCCAACAGATCACCATCCTGCTCCTCAATGAAAGACATACTCTCTTGGAGGGAGTGAGGGAGTAAAAAAAAAAAAAAAAGAAAAAAAAAGAAAGACACTCTCCCGATCCCCCATCTTCTGTCTTAACAAGGAACCACAACCAATAAGCCTCCTGACTCAAGCTTGTGATCCCTCTCACCATCATCAAATTGTAGATGGTTGCATGATACTGGATTCAGCTGCAGCAAAACCCCCAGCTCAAGGACACTACAGGATTCTGAAATGGTGCAAATCATATCTTAAACTCTTGATAAAGTCTGTGATACGAAAAAGTACCTTAGTTTTCACTCCCCACAAGAATATCTCAGAAGACCTAATTGGGAGGCCTATATTGCCTACATAAGATTAATACCTAACATATGTATTCCTAAACATATAGATAACCTCTCCCATCACTTTCTTTTTTTCAAATACTTTTCCCCCTTTTTTCTCAATTTCCTTTCATTTTTATTCTTTATATTTCAATTTTATCTATATATTCTATTTTTATATATACATATTTTCTCTATTCTCACCAGTTTTGGTGCTGCTTGCTCAAAAACTAAGAAAACGTCTTGCCTGGGATAAAAGCTCAGACCACACTACGTACTACTGTACGTGTAGCCTGTCATCCTTACCAGGAATAGCACTAGCAATACAAAAGGACACCATACTTTTTTGTATAGGCACAGTAAATAAGGGGAAATCATTGACTCAGACATAAGATATTATATTCTAAGGATAAGAACTCACACTTTTTATACAAGGGTGCCTCCCATCCTGGACATATGTCATATAAATGCAACTCAGTCTCCACGAGATTGGACAGTGTTAATTCATTCTCAAATCTCAGATCCCAGATGTAGAACTGAAACATCCCCCTGCAACAACACCAGGAACTAAGCTGCAATGGGAGATATACTTGTGCCAGTGTTAATATGACAACCAGGACAGTGAGGAAATGACAACTTGACCTAAGACCAGGAGGTCCTATCACATCACCTAACACTAAATGGAAATCAGAAGATGTACTGTCCTTTGAAATATGAAAAATAAGAGCGCTAACTGACTTTGACAACAGTGACTGGGCAGAATGTATCTTGAAACCATTAAGGAAAACCCTACCGAAGGCTATAGCCCAGGTGTCTTATAAAAATCAAGATTTTTGACAACAGAGAATGAGCAGAACCATTGGAACCATAATTTCCTAGACTTTAGCTTAGGGAATGAGCAAAAACATGGAGCACATAATACAGAAAACTGAACACACCAACAATGGTGGAATAGAACTTCTAGAACCTTAAAGACTCTATCCTAGGCCTTGTTTTAGGACCTGCGCAAATACCAAGATTGCTAGCTACAATGGCCTTATTTTCTCATCCACAATAGAGAGGAAAGGTTTCTGACACCACAAAAACAAAAACAAAACAAAAAACCCCCTGGAGTATGGCAATGAGAAGATATGGAGCCAGTGGTTGTTCCCATGACAATATGCTTCAAGAGTGGAGAAACCCTGAATTTCTTAGGCCACGGAAATTTCCTTTCTTTTCCAATTCTTACTGTGCCTATACCAAAAAAACGTGGGGTAACACAAACCCTGCCACTGCAGCACTTTTTCTGATTTTGTTTTATTTTATTTTTTTAATATTATTTTCCTTCTCTTTTTTCTTCCACTTTTTCCTTCTTTTCCACTTTTGTGGATACTATTTGGTGATTTTTTTCTCTTTTTTAGTATTGATACCAAATTTTTCTCCTCCTTTTCTTAACCTTTTTATCTCCAACAGAATAGCATAACTTGATCAGTCAGCCTCATAAATTGAGGGGGAAAAAGAATGATACCAGGACCAGTCATATGAACATGTAATGTAAATAAAAAAATGACCTGACTGGAACACCAAACAGAATAGAAACCCAACCTATAACAAGCTGTAAGGTGGAGACCAGACTAGGATTCTGGGGGGTAAAGGAGGGAGATGTGGGAGACATGCTGGGAACAGGAGTGGAGGGAGGACAGCATTGGTGGTGGGAATGTCCTTCATTCATTGCCACTATGTATTGTAAATAATTCTGTGTAATAAACTTCAGTCACAATAAAAAATAAAATAAAAAAAGAAAAACAAAAACTACTAATACAATTAAATTTATTAAATAGTGTATTGCAGCATGGAAGAAAATGTGTAATGCATTCTATTTTGGAATTCAATAAATACTATCTAAAATTAGAAAAAAAGAAAGTCATACACCATAACCAAGTAGGATTCTTTCTGAAGATGCAAGGATGGTTCTAATATGCAAATCAATCAATGTAATATATCACATAAACAAAAGGAAAGTGAAAAACCACATGATAATATAAATATATGCAGAAAAGCATTGATAAGTTCCAGCATTCATTCATGTTAAAAACTCTGAACAAGATGGGAATGGAGGAACTTTTCTCAATATAGTCAAGGAGATTTACCACACACCCATGGCAAATATTATACTTAATGGAGATAAAGTGAAAGCCTTTCCTCTAAAATATGGCACAAGACATGGTTGCCCCCTCTCACACTTCTTTTCAACATAGTACTTGAAGTACTTGCCATAGCAATTAGGCAAGAAAAAGATATTAAGTTCATCCAGATAGGAAAGTAAGAAGTCAAGGTCTCATTATTTGACATGATACTATATTTAGAAAACAGTGAAAACTCTCCCAAAAGGCTTCTAGAAACAATAGCAATGTGGCAGGCTAACTGCAACAGCTGTGATTGAATAGAACTTTTCCTGGAACCATGAAGAAATACATTGGTGTTGGTAGGTCCAGAGCCTGTATTTGGTCTTATGACAGTATGCTTCATGGGTAGAGAAACCATTTTTTAGGTCCAGAGTATATCCATTCTAATTTTCCCAACATTTGCTGCACGTATGCAAAAAACTTTCTAAATTGCCAACCCCCTTTTAAAATTTTTATTTGTGTTTTTTAGATAAGGGCTCCCACCTTTATCATTGAACCTTGGGATATGAATTACTTTCTTTTACTTTATATTTCTGTGTCTTTTTACACATTGAGAAAAGAAAAAAAGAGTGAATATGGCCCAGGGGCCAAGTGGTCTCAGGTGCATTAGTGGGGAAAAAAGGTCAGAACTAAATACCCAAGCCAAAGTCAACTTCAGTAGAATCAAAATACCCAAACTATAACAATCTAAACTTAAAACATACCAGTTACACTAGTAGGCCAGGTGCTAAGGTGAGAGGTATGGGATGCATGCTGGGAACTTTGTTGGAGGGAGGATAATACCGGTGGTGGGAATGGCCCAAATTCATGGTCACTATATGTCTGAATACCAACTATGAAGGACTTATAATTCTCTATGATCTAAATAAAAATTTAAAGCCATAAAAGTTTTGTCTTCACACACACACAAAATGAAATGAAAGAGGACACAAGATAATGGAAACACATACCCTGTTCATGGATCATGAAGCTTAACATAATTAAAATGGTAACATTATCCAAAAGCATTGTACAAATGTAATGGAATCCCTATAAGGATACCCATGAGATTCTTTAAAGGAATGGATAAAACATTCCTGAAATTTGTTTGGAAAAATAAATACCCAAGAATAGTTAAAGAAGTACTTGTAAAAAGCAAGATGAGAGGTATCACTTTCCCCAACTTTTAATTGTATTACAAATGTTTTGGAATAAAGACAGATCCTCAGGTTAATGGAATAGACTTGAATATTCAGAGAATGTTTTCCAGACATATAATATTTGATCAAGGGGTAAAAAAAAGCAAAATGGAGCAAGGAAAGTCTCTTCAACAAGTGGTATTGGGACATCAAGTCAGCCACATGCAAAAAAAGTGAACTCATACCTATATCTAACACCATGCGCAAAGGTCAAATTTAAATGGAATTAAGACCTTGATATCAGACCTGAAACTATAAGGTATATAGAAGAAAACATAGGCAAAATAATTTATGAGAATGATATGAAAGAAATCTTCAAGGAGGAAACACCACTGTCCAAACAAGTGGAAGAAGAGATAAATGGAACTACATAAAATTGAGAAGCTTCTGCCCCTCAGAGGAAACAGTGACTAGGGTAAAAAGGTCACAAACAGAGTTGGAGAAACTATTTACCCAATCTCTATCAGCTAAGGGGCTAATATCTAAGATATACAAGGTAGACAGAATTTAAATAATCTAATTCTATCAAAATATGGAACAAAGAAATAAATAGACACTTCTCAAAGAAGAAATGCAGATGGCCAAAAGGCATGAAAAATGCTCCACATTACATTAATCATCAGGGAGATGTAAATCAAAATAGTAATGAGGTATCACCTCATGCCACAGAGTCTGGCACACATCACAAAGAACAAGAACAACCAACATAGGCATGGATGTGAGAGAAAAAAGTCTTTCACTGCTGGTTGGAAAGCTGTATAGTCCAGCCTTTCTGTAAAGCAATATGAATAGTACTCATAAAACTAGAAATTGTGCTCCATATGTTCCAGCAATACCACTTGTAGGAATATACCATAAGAACACAATAACACAATACAAAAATGCCCTCTGTACTCCTATGTTCATCGCAGCACTATTTACAACAGTCAGAATCTGGAAACAACATAGGTCCTGACAACAGATGTGTGGCTTAAGACATTGTGGTATTTCTACAAAATGCAGCTGTTAAGAAAATTGAAATTATAAAATTTGCCTATTCATGGATAGGTATGGAAACTATTATGCTGAGTGAGTCAGAGGGAGAGAGATAAACAATCAGTAGTCTAACTTATCTGTGGGATTTAAGAAAAATAAATGACAATATGTTAATAATACTCAGATATAACAGAGATGAGAGTTGGAAGAAACAGCCAATTATATGAAGCTTACCACAAAGATTGGTGAGTACAGTTAGAGAAATAACTACATCAACAATTATGACAATGTAGAGAGTAGAGAAATAAAATGCCTGAATCCAAGTCATGGGTGGATGAGGAGAAAAATGTGGGACATTTGTGGTGGGAAATTTGCACCGGTGATTGGGGTTGTACATTTATGAGTGAACCCGAACTATGACCATGTTTGTAACCATGGTGTTTAGATAAATAAATTATTTAAAATGCTATCAATTGCAACCATACTACTTAAGCTATAATAAAAATGCTTGGAAAACTCACCGAAAGGAAAGTGCAATCAATGCTTGTTAAAGGGAAGAACCATACTGTCTTCAGGTTAAGATGTTGACCTTCAAGAGCAGGACATGGAATGATAACAGGATTCACTTCAAGCTAGGTCAACTATGTTTTGTTTAAACTTTGAGTAGAGCAAATCATCTCAGTAAGTTCAAAGGAGAATGCCAGCTCACATGTTCATGTCTACTCAGAAGAATCTGGGAAGCAAGGGTTCTGATTGTGCATCATATAAAATTGCTATGCCTTGCCTTTTGGGCAAGTGTTTCTTTGAACAAAAGTTAAGAAAGTGAAACTCTTAAAATATGTAACATAATTTAGAAATTAGTTTAAAGAAACCAAATTATTTTGAACTGGTAATGCTAGCTCTTCCCACAAGAGGGCACCTATATTCTTTCCTTTGATTTATTTGTATAGCCACAAATATTTGTTTTTTTCATAGGAGCATAAAATAAACAAAGAGTGACAAATGGTATTTTTTTCAGAAAAATAATTAATTTATATATTTAACTTATATTTTATAATTTTTACCTTGGGACATTGGGATATTAAGTTAGGATATCAGTAATAACATGTCCAATGCCTCTGTTGATAGTATACTTAAAAATATAGATCCATTGCTAGTTGGATTATTTGTAAAGCTTTTTGTTTATCTATGTTTATGAACAAGATCTGTCAGTACAAAGACAGTTACCAAAATAGGATTCTGCATATTTGAAAGGATGTTTATATAACATAGAAAACAAATGGTTATTTCATTGAAAATACCTGTCATTACTATTCAGATAGTTGTTTCATCATGGAAATACTGCCATTAATATATTCAGGCACGAGTAATATACTTGATCTTTATAGTTGGTCCCCAGGAAGGAGAATGGTCAGTGTGGGCTAATAATAGTACTGTGGGTGAACAGGACATGCATCTATAGTCACACAGGCCCTCATGAGAGATCAGAAGATATCTGAACATGAAAAATATGTTTGGGTGTTGGGGTTGGGGTAGAGTGGTAGTTCTGCTAGGGCATTTGTCATGTATGTGGCTGAGTTTGATCCTGGAATTACCATATGGTTTGTCCCCTGAGCACTATCAGTAATAATTCCTGGGTGCAGAGCCAGGAATAATCCCAGAACATCTCTGGGTTTGGCCCCAAACAAAACAAAACAAAACAACAACCAACCAACAAATACGTAAGTAAGAAAGAAAAATCTGTAGCTTTGAAACTTAATGCGAAGGGGCAACATAATGTTCTTCATATAGTGAACTATGCAGATAGGAGGTTGAAGAAACAGAAATTAAGTTTAATGACAAGTGGACAAAAGAATGGGAAGACAGCCCTGTGACCAGGCCTCTGTCCAGCCTGGGGTATAAGACATGCAACTTTAGAGCAGATTGATTGAATTTTTGCTTTTCCCTTGTTAGCTTCACTCTGCCCTAACCCTTTGCTCTTAAATTAATATAACAAGGGGAGAAGGTTATGCTTTATATTCTCTATATATTTTTGCAAAAGCAAGCACCTTAAGATTTTGAGACTATATTACTCACTTTGATGTGAGATTTGCTTCCTTACAAGTTGAAGGAGAATTGGAAAGAATACAAAACTTCCTATCATACTAGATTATGTTCAACATTTTCTCTAAATGTCTTATGTAGGCAAGAACTCTTGGTCTTTAAATTGATATGTGTTTAAGGCTACATGGCTGATTGTGAGGAAATTTGGGAAAATTTGTTTCTATGGATGCAATCAATGGGGATCATGACTGAGAAAAAATGATTTGGAAACTGAAAATTTCAAGTGTGTTCAATGTTTTGTTACTATTTTGTGGTAATGAGAGTTGAGAGGGTCCAACCTCTAATGATCTATTCTTTCTCTTAATAGATGTGAACCTGAAAAATTAGGAGCGCTCCTGCTGTTTTGTATGTGTTAACTGTGGTTTTGGAAAAAAATCAGTTATTCCCTCAGATAGTTTCAGGCAACTGCCTGATGGTAGCCTTGCTAATAGCAGCAATTACAGAGGAGTCTTTTCAAAAAGATTCCCATATCAGTTTAGAACTCATCTTCCTGAGTGACAGCAGGGCTGTGACAAAATCCATTCAAGGGCTAATTCTTCAATGTTGTTGGGTAGAAGTGACTTTCATGTCTTCTGAGAAAACCAAAATAGGTACCATGTGACACTTACTTAACTCCCCTCCGGGAAAAACAACCTAAAAAAGTGAGTGAAAAAA
>PVKC010039909.1:0-12453 GCA_004027635.1 Crocidura indochinensis | reverse complement strand
ATATATATATATATATATATATATATTCGTGCAAATACCACAGCCAGGGATTATGGTCACTGGCAAGCGTGTGTGTGAGCATTGCAGTAATCCCATGAGTACACAACCAGACTGTGCAGGAGTACAACTGATGTGTGTGATCCCTAGTGAGCATTTGTGCATACACAACTGAAAGAGTATAGCCATCAGTGAACACCATCAATGTGTGACACTGAAACCTGATATGCAACCCCCAGCAAGCACCACAACTAAATATGTGTGTACCACAATCAGATATGTTGATGCCAGTCACTGATGATAACATCATCTATAGTAACAAAGGAAGATGGGAATAGAGTATATATGTGTGTGTCTTTCATCTATGTATATACAGTGGTATACAGTGGAATGGTGTAGAAATGCATTTTCTGAGGAGCAGCTATTCCTTCAAATTAGATGTTCAATACATAGCTGGACAACTACTTCTTAGGATTATTTTAGAGAGGATTTTAAAGGAGAGTATTATGTAAGTGTGTCATATATGTGTAAGTGTATATACATACTATTCTAGTGGGTGTAAAACACAAAAGATTTCCAGCTTCCTGTATTTTAATACCTAAACTACTTGCCTATTCTTTTTTTTTTTTTTTTTGGTTTTTGGGCCACACCCAGTGACATTCAGGGGTTACTCCTGGCTATGCGCTCAGAAGTCGCTCCTGGCAGGCATGGGGGACCATATGGGAACCGGGGGATCGAACCGTGGTCCGTCCTAGGCTAGCGCAGGCAAGGCAGCAGGCACCTTACCTCCTGTGCCACCTCCCAGCTCCCTACTTGCCTATTCTTAACATATCTCAGTTGACTCCTATGGCATTCAGATACCTTCTCTTCACAATTTCATCATGTATTCTACTCTTCTTCCTCTCTAGCTAGCTGAATTCTTCCCTTTCTCACCCCACTAAATAGAAAATATATATACTTCATTAATACAAAAATAAACTTTATATTTAAAATATTTTTTTCGGCCACATCCATTTGATGCTCAGGAGTAACTCCTGGCTAAGCGCTCAGAAATTGCCCCTGGCTTGGGGGGAGCATAGGGGATGCGGGGGATCGAACCATGGTCCTTCCTTGGCTAGCACTTGCAAGAAAAACACCTTACCTCTAGCGCCACCTCACCGGCCCCCATTTAAAATATTTTTATTCTAGATTTAAATAAACAAAATCCCTACTTAGGATAAAAACAACATTCTCTTAAATTCATTACAGAAAGTTGTTTTATTTTTAAGGATTTATGTATTAGTCACTAAAGTCTTGAGTGGAAAGGCAGATCATTCTGTTATAGCAAAAAAAAGGTGAAGTAAATTTAAAAATATATATTTTTATTTGTTCAGTGACTTCTGTATGCTTAATACAAAGTAAAGTAATTAACACTAGGCATAATCTTAAAGTGAACTGAGTTCTCTTGTCTGACTTGTTTTTGAATTGAAATGTCACTCATTGCATACAAAATGTGTCAGAAATACATGAGGTCTATATCAGGTTAGGTATATATCTCATATTTAGAACCTTTCTTGGGCTCCTCCAGATTACTTCATTTAGAAAATACTAGCATATTAGGAATAGGAGCAATAGTACAGTGGGTAGGGCATTTGCCTTGCACATGACCAACTCAGGTTCGATTCCCAGCATAGCATATAGCCCAACCCTCTGAGTCTGCCAGGAGTAATTCCTGAGTGCCACAGGGTGTAGTTCAAAAAAACAAAAAACAAAAAAGAAAATTCAGTCTTCTAATGGTGACTTTATTTAGGTGAAGTTGAACCCAGAGCCTTACAGTTGTGACACATTCAATCTACCACTAATCCACCTCCCTTGGTCCAAAAGCAGCTTTCCATAATTCAACCAAAAGAAGTAACTCCCATGGCAGGACAGAAAAAAGATTCTGGGTTAAATCTGCCTGTCTCTTGTACTTATATACCTGTGTACTTAGGTCAGCCCATCTTGGAGATAGTATGTGAACTGAGAGAAGATACAGGGAACAATGGACAGTGTGGAGAGAAATGAACATTGGTGCAAGTTGTGGTGCTAGAATGATTTATGCATGACACCCCACCAATTACAGACAGTATTGTAAATCATGGTACTAAAAAATATATTAAAAAGAAAACAAAGAGGGGCCAGAGAGATAACACAGCGGTAGGTCGTTTGCCTTGCAAGCAGCTAATACAGGACTGACTTAGTTCAAATCCCAGCATCCCATTTGGTGCCCCGTGCCTGCCAGGAGAAATTTCTGAGCACAGAGTCAGAACTAACCCCTGTGTGGCACCGGTGTGACCCCTTACCCCCCCCCAAAAAAAAAGAAAAGAAATAAAGTAAAGAGCTTCAAAGTAACTAGAATAAAAATGCAATTAACTTAAGCTAATAATGTAATTATTTTTGCCCCCCTCCCACTTTTTTTTGCAGTTCTAGGGATCAAATCCAGAGTCTGTACTACTGAGTTAAGTTTCAGGTCCTTACAACTTGTTAAAAGCTATTGTCCCCTCACATTTCCTTCTTATATTGGTACTTTGTTGGTAGCAATGATATGATGCATTTTGAAGAGGAATGAAAATGTATCCCTAAGACATATACAATCTTAAAAAGAAAAGGTTATCTCAATTTTTAAAAATGAGTCAAGGGACTGGAATAAAATAGTGGGTAGGGCACATGACTGAACGGGATTGATCCCCAGCATCCCATATGGTCCCCCCAGCCTGTTAGTACTGATTCCAGAGTGCAGCACCAGAAGTAATCTTGGAGCATTGCCAGATTTGGCCCAAAAACCAGGAAAAAAAAGTCAATATTTTTGAAAACATAAAATAAGTATCACATACTAAAATTATATTTTAAGAGAGTAGTAAATGTTATTTTTTAATTTGACAAAGTTGGAAAAGAAAATAAATTCTCTAGAAAAAAAATCTTTTATTTGGCTTTGTAGATAAGAATTTTTCTCCTTTTAGCAGGAAACAGTATTTTTGGGGGGAGCAGCACTCAGGTGTACTCGTCTGTACTCCTGGCTCTCTGCTCAGAAATCATCTCTGGCAGACTTGGGGGACCATATGGGATGTTGGGATTCAAACCACCATCAGTCCTGGGTCTGTTGCATGCAAGGCAAAAACCCTACCGCTGTCCTATCTCTCCGATAAAAAAAATCCAACACCAGGAAATAGGGTGTTTTTTTGTTTTGTTTTGTTTTTTTTGGGTCACACCCAAGTGCTCAGGGGTTACTCCTGGCTCCATGCTCAGAAATTGCTCCTGGCAGGCACGGGGGACCATATGGGGCACCGGAATTCGAACTGATGACCTTTTGCATGAAAGGCAAACGCCTTACCTCCATGCTATCTCCCGGGCCCTAGGAAATAGTTTTTCAAACGTTGAATTTATCTTTTATGTGTACTAAGAACTTGATCTTGATAAGAGCCTACATAATTATTTCTTCTAATGACAGATCACAACAAGAAGGTAAATATTTAATATTTACTAAAAAATAGTCACTCCTTCAGTAGCAAGCTAACATTTTTTAAAATACTTTCCATGGAGAATGTGATTTTCACAGAAAATGTAAATTTTTTCTTGCACAAATATTTCATAATCCTTGTTCACCATTGACTTTCAATTTATCAACAGAGATGCCTGATAGAAATGTCAGCTAAAGATTTTCAGCATTTAATCAGTGTTCCATTCACTTGAAATCATGCTTGGAAACTTCTCTGTATATTCATGTCCTATATTTAAAGAGCTATAATTTAGGAATAAAACTCATACCCAGAAGCACATATTACAAAGGATAATAACTAAATAACACATCCAATTTTGAAGCTAGTTAAAGTCAACAGTAGATTATGGAATCTGTTTAACTTCATTATTTCTTTTTTCCATTTGGTTTTGGGGACACACCTAGCAATCCTTAGGGATTACTGCACTGCACAATATGTGGCCCGAGGGCCGTAGTTTGAGGACCACTGAAAGTGTCAGGGATTGAACTGTGTGCAACCCAAAGATCCTACCCATTCACTATACTATCTCTTTGGCCCCTAACCTCTTAAAAAAATCAGATGGGAAATATATGACAAATGTAAGTATTTCTAAAAATTAGAAGAGGAGGGGTAGGGGCCCAGAGAGATAGCACAGCAGCGTTTGCCTTGCAAGCAGCCGATCCAGGACGTAAGGTGGTTGGTTCGAATCCCGGTGTCCCATATGGTCCCCCGTGCCTGCCAAGAGCTATTTCTGAGCAGACAGCCAGGAGTAACCCCTGAACACCGCCAGGTGTGGCCCAAAAACCAAAAAAAAAAAAAAAAAAAAAAAAAAAAAAAAAAAAAAAAAAAAAAAAAAAAAAAAAAAAAAAAAAAAAAAAAAAAAAAAAAAAAAGAAGAGGAGGGGAGGGGAGGAGGGGAAGAGAACCAAAACTTCAGAATAAAAAAGAAACTTAATTTGAATTGCAGGGTCCAAAAAGGATTCACCCCAATAAGTATATTCAAAGTTACTAACAAGGAAAGGAAGAATGCAAACTTAGAATGGTTCTAATCATTATAACCAGTATTTGAGTGAACACTGGCAGAAAACAGGAATGTCCAGAAGAGGGTAAAAGGAGAGGTAGGTGGGAGGGGAAGGAAACATCTATTTAAATATCTCAGTTTGAAGTGCCATTCCTGCACCTCAGTCTATAGGCCCTTGAGTTCATGTGAAGCTAAGCTATCTGCCACTTCCTGAAAGAAAGGTGCTTCTAAGAATGCTAAAAGTTAAACTGCCTCCTTTTGAATTAGCTTACCAAATAACAGCCCCCCATATAATCTAAATAAAGATTCATAGACATACACAAGACTGAATTAAAAAGGTACTTACATTCACACTGTATAACATCTAAGTTAAACTGCTGAACAGCTCCCATGCTTATCTGCTTCAGCTCACTGTCCAGAAGCATCTGCATTAGAGATGTTGACAGATGTTGGCAAGCTGACATGCAGGCAGTTTGAGCAACTTTCCCCTGTTCAAAAGAAATATGCAAAACCAAGAAAATAAAAAAACACAGAAATACACTACGAAGTATCATAATTATCAGTATATAACTAGAATTAATTCTGTTGCCTTGTCAGGTACAATAGTGACAAATTAGTCTTTTTCTTTCTAGAGTACTGCTATGCCTTTTCGCATAAGGGTTAAAATGAATATTCTTGTTTACTTTTCCTTTTCAGGACAGAATGACAATAAAACTCTAACTGCAGAAGAAATGTTTAAACATAAGAAAATCATTACTATCTCAAATCCTCAAACTGTCAAATATTTTATTATCTGTTTTAATTTTATTTTGCACTGATGCAATCAAATTCAGACTCTCACAGAAGCAAAGCATAACTACTACTGAAACACAACCAGCTCTTAGGTATTTTTAAATGTTCATTAAAATAGATCAATTATGATATAAAATAACATATGGATTGGGGAATCTAGCTTGATGAGCTAAACTGCATGTTGTACAGGTGTACATGTGGGAACTTCATGTAAAAATTGATCAAAAATTTTTTGATACTGTCCCTTAGCACTGCCTGAAGTGACCCCTAAGCACTAAGTTGGGAATAGCTTTGAATACCACCAAGTGTGGCTAAAATAGACGAACAAAAAAACATAATAAAAATCTATCATTTTGTTAGAACCTTTTATTCATATAATGTTTTTCAAGGTACTCTCCCAAAATAATACTGTTAATATATATTAAGCTCACAATAATGCAACTGGTGATGATTGACTTCCATGATAGGATTCAAAGGCTAATGAAAAAGGTCAGAAATAATGGCTTCTTGTATGTTTATTTTGGGGCCACATCCAGCAATGTTCAAGAGTTACTCCTAGGGGGCCGGGTGGTGGCGCTGGAGGTAAGGTGCCTGCCTTGCCTGCGCTAACCTAGGATGGACTGTGGTTCGATCCCCCGGTTCCCCATATGGTTCCCCGTGCTTGCCAGGAGCGACTTCTGAGAGAATAGCCAGGAGTAACCCCAGAGCATCACCGGGTGTGGCCCAAAAACTAAAAAAAAAAAAAAAAAAAGAGTTACTCCTGGCTCTGCACTCACAAATTACTCATGGTTGGTTTGGGAAACCATATAAAATTCGAGTTGGCCATGTGCAAGGCAAATGCCTACCAACTTTGCTATTGAACTGATCCCTGAAATAATGGCTTTTGAAAGATGCCATGTTTTATTTATTTCATGTGTATTACCATGTTTTATTTACTTCATTTGTATTAGAAAATATTTACTTAGTAATATTTGATAATTTTTTCCTACTTGTGGCAAAGGTCAAGAAAGCCTCATTTGGGACATTATGATGGGAATGTCACATTGGTGAAGGGAAGTATTCTTTATATGACTGAAACCCAACTAACAATCATGTTTGTAATCAAATTGTATAAATAATGATATTAATAAAGAAAGAAAAAAGAAAGCCTCATGAATATTATCATCACACCAATATAAATGCTGTAATAGGCTGCTAAAAATAATTGCAAAAATATTTGCAAAAACTGACCTGTTAGAAAAGGAAGCTGCTATATATATTTTCAAGATGTTTTTTGAACAATATTTGTTCATTACGTTGTACATTTAAAGTCAGACCAGAATACAGCAGCTTGTATGAATGAGACTTTAGAATTTAGACATAATGCAAAGTGAAATACTGTGTATCTGAAATGGAATGTCAATTTCTCAATCAAAAACTTTAAACACAAAAGCAGATGCAAACAATATATTTGACAGATACTGATGAACTGCCAAAAAGGAATTTAACAAACAATGCAAAGCCCAGCATGCTTCAAGATTCCCCCAAACCCAAGGGGAATTAGTCTGGGAGACATGCAGTTCCAGTCCCCAAGCAGAATAATGTCAATATGAATGGGAAGGGGAGAAGCAGAAAAAGGAGATACCCGTGGCATGTAATTTAATTATAATAGGCTTGAGAATACTTACTGAAAATGTCACTCTGATCTAATGGAATAGTTAGTACATTTTAGTCTAATGTACTTCTCCATCAGTTCCATTTCCTACTTATATTACTACATGTAATTTTATTTAAGTAACACATACTTTTAAAATCCCAATAGTTACTCTTTATTGTTTATGTGTATTAAGCACAGGGTTATTCTTAAAGATAGAAGTTCAAAATATTTGTAAAATACTTTATAAATCTTCAAGGGCAACACATTCTTTTTATAGCCCCAAACTAAATTTACAACAAATGTTCTTTTAATCTTAAAAATAATCTATTTACATTTATATCAAATGTTCATTAAGCCTTAAAAATCTTTTTATGTCCATTTCCTAAAGTAAAGTGTGCATATTCTTAAATTTGCTCTGCTACTTATTTTTAGATGGCTATATTTTATGTTCCAAAACTTTGAGTACCCAAGCCTTACCAGTTCATTTATCATGCCAGCCATGAGTAAACATCCCTTCTGGAAAACTACTATTGTTGATATTTTTAATGAGCTATCATTTTCCAGAACCAAAGTGGTCTAATAAACACCTTTATAATGATCAATAAACCATTTTTATTAGAGATGCTCTGGTTTTTAACATTATAACAAGGCCAAAACAATTAGGTAAAGTGGCTAAAAAAGCAAAACAAAACACCACATTTCATAAATTTCTACCACCAGAAATTTCTGCTGCTCCCATCTGAAAAATTAATTGAAACAAATATGGTTATTCTCTTTAGCAATACAAAATTCAGTAAGTAAAAACATCTGTCCAAAATTTAAAGGTAACTATCTTTTTTTTTTTAAATCATGTTCTAACATTTTGTTGAAAAACAACTGCAGAGAGAGGAGGAAAAAATCCTTAGACAAACTTCTTATATTTCAAAGGAACTTGTAGAAGAGAATCTGCTGACATATTAGATCCTTTTTGCATTACCCCAAAGCTTTTCTTTTAAGAACAATTGTGGCACAGAGAGACATTTGGCTCCTAGGAAATTCCCAAAGGGTCAACCATATGCATCTTTCTATGGCACCTTCACAGCACTGCTCTCTGGATCCATGTCTCAAAAGCAGCTTTCATCGTTTACTTGTGTGTCAGTCAATATGATTTATGGACTGCATTCAACAAAGTCAAAGCATATAGAATGAGAAATATGACTACAGTCTGCTAATTTGTTTTGTATTGAGCCACTTAAGAGTCAAAGACCTAATGTCAGACTGAGACCAGCAACACAATTAACCGGTCGGTGACAGATTCATCCATCCTCCCTGCCAGGCTGTGCCAATCAAAGACAGCATGAGGCAACATTTGGTGAAATCAGTAAGAAAACTCATTCTCTAAGTAACCTACGTGAGCTCTTGATTGACACATTTTGAATTTAGTTTGTGGAACACAGCCACTCTTAACCCAAAAGTCCCTCAATGCAAGCTGTGAAATAAGGCTTTTAATGCCAATCACAGGAACAATAAACCACAAATCACCAAGGCTCAGTTTAAAAGGAATCAAAAAAACACATCTGTTTATATGTCAAGTCAATTTTTTTTAAAAAAATTACTATTTTAGATTAGGCTTAAAGATAGCCTGCTTCCTTTGAAATATCATAGAATGACATGGTAACAAAAATACAACACATTTTATTAGACTAAGGACCCGAACTGTTTTGGTTTCAAAGAAATGTTTTTATAAATCTACTTTAATAGTAGGAGAAATGTAGAAGACTTAAAAACTAATTTGACACATTTAAATTTTCATTTGAAGTCTTCATTTCTGCTTCACCATTCTCTTATTTCAAAGATCTAATAAAAAGAAGGGAAGGTTTGATTTCAAATGCAATTATTCGAAAGCATTTTTCAATGTTGCTTTCATTTTCTCAAATACATTTAAAAAATGTGCTCTTGAAAGCACAACCATTCTTTCTGTACTGGCCTACTTTTTCTTAATATTCCCAGGAGAGTCTATTTTCCTTATTTATATATTCCTACAAAAGGTTGATTTTGCTCAATAAACTTTTTGACTTAAGTAAAAAGAAACAGATTCAGAAATATTGTGCATTGCATTTGTTTTTTAAATTGACAACAGGTTTTGTCGAATGGTTATAAAGAATTTCACCAAAATATAAAAACCTGAAATATGAAAATCTTTAACACTACACCTTATATTGGTACGTTAGCATCAATTGTAACTATATACGGTTTCTCGAAAATACTATGTTTTTGGAGTTATTTAAAGCTGCAAAATACTGTTAAATTGTACAAATGCAGAAACTTTTAGTTTCTGAGCTTAGATATAAAAATTATGAGACTATTAAATAGTTTTTTCAAAGAGAAGGCAAAAGAGTAAGGGAAGTATTTTTGATGAACTGGCTAGTTATCTAAAGAGCTAAGACTTAGTGCCTTTGAAATTACAAAGTCTGAAAGAGTGAGTCCTTTCAATCAAATGTGAAATAAATATTAAACCTAGAAATAAATTTTTAACTGAACATTTTTTCAAAAGGATGTGTTAAACTAGATACTCAGGAGGCAATTAAAAGGGCAAAGCTCTTTTATCTGGGATCAAAGAATTTCAATTTAGGGAGCACAGATTTAGTTAGAAACCCAAACTAGATCCTAAAGAGAAACAAAGTTAGTTTTAATGGGAATTGGAAGGGGTGGGAGAATAAGAAATGGTCAAGGAGGGGTGTTACAAACTAAACATGCTGAGGTGGAGGGGTCAAGAAGTAAAAGTTCAGTTTTATTAGTCCTTTCCAAATAAGTTATTCCAAAACTGGGTCCTGTTGGCTTTCTGGAAGTTAGCGATTTGGTTCTGTCCAAGGGTTGCTCTTCGCTTATTTCTTCTAGGACACTCAGCTTCACTCGGGGCTATTTCTGGCTCAGTGCTCCAGGGTTTGGTGGAGCTCAGCAGTGCTGGATATCAAGCTGGGATTAGCCATATGCAAGGCAAGGACACTACCTCCAAAACATAATTCTGGCCTCTGATGTAATTTAAAAAGCAGAGCAAATTTTTCTGCAGCAATTTTTTATCCAGCTCCATTTTTAAAAGTCTCTAGTCGTGTAAAACTGCTAGTTGAAAAGTAAGCATCTTAATTTAAGAGAGCTTTTATTCTTGCTTCTGCTTAATGTAAGAACCACTATAGCTTGCTCAAAATGAGCCAGAGCAATAGTACAGCGAGCAGGGATGTTGTTTGCCTTGCATAAGGTCTACCAGGATTCTATCTCAGGTACCACACATATATGGCCCTCCAAACTCTGCAAGGCATGATCCCTCAAAATAGAACCAGAGTCAGGAGTATGGTGAGATTGCCAGATGTGGCCCAATACAAAAACAAAAACATAAATATCAAGGTGAATCAAGAATATAATTTCAGCACTAAAAGACAGGTTTTTGAGATTAATTCAAACTCACTCTAATACCGAAATCTTCCCTCAAATAACTTCTCAGTTCCTCTCACACTGTCTCCCTGTCTGCACCTGAGTAGCTCTAGCAAACAGAAAGACATGATTATGTCATATAAGCCACCACTCCCCGAGTCAGTTATGAATTCCTGTTTCCCCCCTTTTTAAACGTTTCTCCTTCATTCTACTGATTTCTGATCAAATATTATGTAAGTAGAGCAAAGTAGATAAGCCTAGCATTTCAAAAATTATATTTAGGTTCTAACCAAGAACCTAAAAGTCTAGTACAAGTAAGACTTTATCTTCTCAGGCTCTGAGCACTTGAAGCTCTGTAAAATGGGGTTGGTGGAAAGGTACATATAGACCGAATATAAAATCTTTCCACTTAAACTTGGTTTTACTATTGTTGATAAAGTGTAACTCTCATTACTGGTTGTTTTAAATTCTATCATATAACAGTTTCTGAAAGAAATTCAAAAACTATATAGTATTCTCAAAAATAGGTATCTATTAACTTTTGGAGATAATATTGGTCCAAAGAGGTAGTACAGGGAAAAAGGCACTGCCTTGCATGCAGTCAACCACAATTCAATTTTCTTTTTTCCCCTTTTTTGTTTTGTTTTTGGGTCAATTTTTAGCAGCACCACCAGGACTGACCTCTGAGCACAAAGCCAGGAGTAAGCCCTGAGCATTGCTGACTATGGCCATAAAACAAAACAAAAATATGAACAAAACTCAAGACTGGGAGAATAGGGTTGGGAGAGATATTATTAGAGTCACTTGAGATAGTACCTAGGATAAGACTTAGGAATACAGGAAAAGTATCAAATGAAGGAATTATATATATATATATATATATATATGTATATATTAGAACAAAACATGTTTATATATAATCATATATAACATATAACAAAACATATATGCATACATAATATATTAGAACAAAACAATACACAGAAAAAGTTAAGAGAGTACTATTTTTTTTTCCTATAGACGATACTGAAAATAACATTAAACAATACTGAAAGTAAAGAATAAATTAGTTGGGGCCAGGTGGTGGTGCTGGAGGTAAGGTGCCTGCCTTGCCTGCGCTAGCCTAGGACGGACCGCGGTTGGATCACCCGGTTCCCCATATGGTCCCCCAAGCCAGGAGCGACTTCTGAGCGCAAAGCCAGGAGTAACCCCTGAGCGTCACTGGGTGTGGCCCAAAAACCAAAAAAAAAAAAAAAAAAAAAAGAATAAGTTAGTTTGGACATTAGGTTTTTTTGCAAATGTTCTTTGCTTCCAAAGAATTGACAGAGGCATTTAGGCGCAATTCAATTTCACTGACAGAGAAAATATTTAAAACAAAATGACAATTTCCCACAATACAGAAAGTATTCTAAAGGAAAGTTATTAAAATGCTTTTCATTTTCTGAATTCCTATTAGGATATAATTTTTTATAAGATTTGTCTGACATGCTCCTTTGGTGGGACTTTGGTTAGTTTTACTTTTTTCTCTTTATTTTTTGTAATAAAGCACCTTGCAAAAAATTTTCTAAGTAGCTGGCTGCTGGTTCTCTACCGAATTGTAGTGTGATCCTGAGCCTGGCTCTACCGGCCATGGGGCCTGGGGTGGCCCCAATGTCGAAGGCTTTCTCCCTTGCTTGGGCAGGCTGGGAACCTTGGTAGGCCCCCAATGGCTTTGAATATTTTATATCTATTTTCTTTGACAGCTAAATCTTACTAAATATTCTCGTAAACAGTGAAGATTTTCCACACTTTTTATCTTTTCTTCTCTTTGTGAACTTTTCTTTTTTTTTTTTTTAAATTGAATTTTATTAAATTTATTTAAATTTATTAAATTGAACTTGATTTTATAAAAGAGATATAGGGTAGTGAATTCAAACTAGAAATCTTCACACTGAACAAATAATAGCAATAGAAACCACATAAATTCATTGGCTACATACATATCCACATAGAATATCAAATTAGTAATTCTAACAAATTGTATACACCTAATATAAAGTAATTCCAAATCATAAGCAATGAAATTAGTTTCTTTATTCTGAACAAGAAGGTGGTATAAGAAAGATT
>PVKC010039908.1:0-12439 GCA_004027635.1 Crocidura indochinensis | reverse complement strand
TTTTTTTTTTTTTTTTTTGGTTTTTCGGGCCACACCTGTTTGATGCTCAGGGGTTACTCCTGGATAAGTGCTCAGAAATTGCCCCTGGCTTGTGTGGACCATATGGGACGCCGGGGGATCGAACCATGGTCCTTCCTTGGCTAGCGCTTGCAAGGCAGACACCTTACCTCTAGCACCACCTCTCTGGCCCCAACTCACTGATTATTAAGTGGAGATTTTTTTCTTAAAACAGGAAGGACAGAGCTGTGAAATATCAGACATTAGCTTTTGGCTTCCTGCTCCTCATGCTAGTATTGTTTCTATCGCCAGGGTTGTGCCCACTTGGTTTCAGTGCTTATATACTTGATTACAGTGCTCTCTGGGGGCACCACCCTTTAGTTGTGGTCTTCACAGACACTATGTTGTGGCGTGCTGGAGAGTGCACACTTTATGGTGGTGCTGACTATGACTGAACCTCTAGGATTGTATTCAAAATGCAGGGTGGTACTGAGGAGCAAACTGAAAGCTTCCTGTGTACAGATAGGTGCTCTGCCACTAAACTATCTCTCCCTTCCCATTAAGGTTTTACTAATTCTTCACCACTGAATATTTTTATTAATTTAATTACTACCTAGGGGTGGAAAGGTTTCAACAAGGTACTGGCTTGTATCATCAATGAGAGATGAACTGTTTTTGTTTGTTTGGTTGGTTGGTTGGTTTTTGGGCCACACCCGATGACGCTCAGGGGTTACTTCTGGTTACGTGCTCAGAAGTCGCTCCTGGCTTCTTGGAGGACTATATGGGACACTGGGGGATCGAACCGCGGTCCATCCAAGGCTAGCGCAGGCAAGGCAGGCATCTTACCTCTAGCGCCACCACCCGGCCCCGAGATGAACTGCTTTAGTTAATTCACTGCACAGCATCCTTTTTATTATTACCCTTCTCTACACCAAGGAATCTTTTAGGGCATTTATTTCCTCAGCACTTTTCCCCTCAAAATATTAACAAGACGAATATACTCTCTGTCTCTTAAAGTAATGTAGCAGTACTCTACAAAGAATAAACTTCTAGTAATGACTGAGTTTTATTTTCATTCACTGCAGTCAAGAACCTCATAATCTCAAACTATCTAAGCAGTCGTTTTATCCCTGGAAACAGCGGGGAGCCTGACTGTAGCTGGCTTCGCCTGTCTTGGTCTGGGAGAAGAACTTTCTGGATTGTGGCAGCAGCCCTGACTCATAGGTTCTCCCTTACTGGCTGAGTTGGTCCTCCAATGCCTTCTTTAATTCTGTGTGACAGACACAGAGTCTTCTGTCTATCCAGGATCTCCTGAGCATCATCAGAAAGGCAATTGTTCCTATATCAAAAGAAATATTTACTTGTTTATTGTTGGGGTTTGTTGGGGAAAGGATGAGACCTTGCCAAGTGGTGCTAGGGAAGGGGTAGCCACAGGAATGAGTGTTGGTCATTGATGGCTCTCAGCCAATCAGGGCTGTGATTCAATATAAGGGCCCAAGCATGGGTGTTCCTTCCCTATTTGCTAGGGATTATCACAGCTAAACAGTGGAAGCTGGGGGATGGGAGGACCTCCAAAGCTACACTGTTCGAGGCTCAGGAGACAAAATAGTGCCAGGTCTTGTGCATGCTAGGCATGTATTCTAATGTTGTAGTATCTCCCCGTTTCTGTTTGTTATAGTCTTCTCAATACAACATCCAAAGCTTACAAGGTTCAAGAGATGTCTGGGATAAAACTTGAACTCTTGCACATGTAAAATATGTGCTCCACCAGCTTTGAATTTTCTCCTTTTCTTTTTATTCTAGGGGGTTATTCCTGGCTCTGCACTCAGGAATCACTCTTGGTAGCCTCAGAAGACTAGATAGGATGCCAGGGATAGAACCAGAGTCAGACACTTGCAAGGCAAGAGCTCTACCCTCTGTGTTATCACTCCGGCCCCTCAAAAGTCATTCTTAAATGTTTCCCAGTGGAGAAAAAAACACAAGTGGATTTCTGGCTAAACATGGAAAAATCAACAAATATTTCCACTCCCCTTCAAAATCCCAATAAATATTAGTAAAGGGGGTAAAGTGCAAACTCATAAAGATAAAGAGAATATTAAGAAGGCAATCATTTATTTAAAATAGTAACATCTTTGAAGATGAAAGAGAATAATTACATGGTAATGGACTTATTAGAGGAAAATGTTGAAACCAAAGACTACCAAGGGAAATCATAATAAAGTCAGCTCACATGAGGTCATGGACTTCCAAAATGTTTGGGAACTTGATACCAAATGCCTCTGAGAGCAGTAGAAGCGTGGACTGTAGATGAAACAAACAGTTCTACCATACTGAGAATTCAGAATTCAGGAGATGTTCCCTCTAATTAATTCAGATTAATGTTGAAGTTTTACTTCTGGAAAGATGAAGGAAGGGATTTCTCTCCTAGGCCACAGGTTCAAGGAGAGGTAACCAAAAAAGACTATTAAAATTATAATTTTACTTATTTGGGGGTGACGTGGGCATACTCAGTGGTACTGAGGGGGTTACTCCTGGCTTTGTATTCAGGAATTATATATCTAGTGGGCTCAGAGGATGTTGATGAGCAACCCAAGTTGACTGTGTACAAAGCAAACTCTCTCTCCACTATATTATCATTGAGCATGTAAGTTCTGAATCAACAGACCCTTAACTCAGTATTTCCTTTACTGCATAAATACAATCTCTATCAGACATTCTTTCTATCCCTGGACAAAATTTGGGTATTATTTCAAGGAGTAGGCTGGTGCCAGAAAACAAACAAAACTACAAAATGCCAAAATATATACCTCTATATGTTTTGGTATTTTATTTGATGAAATACATTAGATTTAGACACTCTCAAATAATGTCTATTAATTGAATACACTCTCTCTGAACCCAAGTTCCCTGTCTGCGCCCAAATGTTTTATTTGCTGAAGAGTGCCAGATGTTTGAGCTAAGTGCCTAACATGAAACAGAAATCAAAACAAACTGAAGAATAAGGATAGGGAATAGGAGAACTTGCATGTAGCATTGGAAAACAAACTAACAAATCATAATTGTTTCATCCTTTGAAGATCAAAATAGATATTGTACCCTTGGAGCAAAAAGTGTTAAGTTTAAAGAAGTATTTGTGAATATAGACCACAAATGTAGTGAAGTCAATTGAAGATTCAGAAAAATGAAATTGAGAAAATATTCTAAAATTCATGGGGAAAGTCAGAAGTGCTAAAACAGACATATGCAATTTAGAGTAATGCTAAGGCAGAGTTGAGAGGACCAATATTTCTGATAAACAAAGTTTAATATTCTTTTTTTTTTTTTTTGGTTTTTGGGCCACACCCAGTGACGCTCAGGGGTTACTCCTGGCTATGCGCTCAGAAGTCGCTCCTGGCAGGCACGGGGGACCATATGGGAACCGGGGGATCGAACCGTGGTCCGTCCTAGCTAGCGCAGGCAAGGCAGCAGGCACCTTACCTCCTGCACCACCTCCCGGCTCCCAGTTTAATATTCTTAAAAAGAATGAATCCTAGTAATTTGCTTGATCAAAATGCTGCAGTAGACACAATGTTCTGTGAGTTTCATTGTTAGGTCAGAAAAAACCTTGCAATAACTCCTATCCAATTCTACCATGAAACCACTAGAATACCTAGCCTCCATGCTCTGAGGCAGATCAAGCATGATTATACAAAGCTTTATACAAAGATGCTTATAGACTTCATAACTGCCACCATCAAAATTCTCCGCTCAGAGACTATCAGTTTTGGAAGTGGGCCCTCTACTTCCAATGGAGACATTCTTATGATTCTAACATAAAGGCAAGATGAAACTATTCCCACCAGCTACCCCGCTCTAATTTCATATTTGAGTCCCCAAAAATGATCACAAGTATTTTAACCAGTTTCGTTTTCAGATGACTCATTATATAGCAAAAGATAGAGAAGTAGAAAAAAGGTCAACAATTGACTGATAAGAACATTCAAAAGAGAGATGAAGGTGGAAAAAAGGAAACAATAGAAGGAAGGAAACTCTCAAAATAATAATTCAAGAAAAATTCCCAGAACTGAACTTCCAGATTTAAACTAAAAGAAAAAGCAAAATACTTTATTGCCCAATGCAAGGCAATAGATACCCTATTAGTGGTTATCTAATAATTTAGTTTCAGAATCTATGTTAAGAATAAAGAAAAAAACTACCTATATTCCAACAAGCAGAAAAAGAGCAGAAGCAGAGCCACATGCAAATATCAGAATTCAAACTGCTCATAACAGCAATGTAGAAGCCTAAAGACAATGAAGTGTACTCAAAGCTTTTGGGGAGAAGTATTTTTTAAGTCTAGAATCCTATTTTATTCTCATTTAGTAATTTTTAATTAGTTACACACCTTGGGTATAGTTGTGTTCATTTGTTATTTGTACACAAAGTTACTGCCAACACTACAAGACCTAAATTCCTTCACTCCATCCCTATGTCATCTCTGGTCTGAACTTCATTTTCCCTATACATTCCCCCATGATTTGAATTTTTAAATCCAAGATCAAAGATTTGTGATCATTTCATACAATCTAATTCTAATTATTTATTCTCTCTACATGAATGCATTTGATCATATGATACTGGTGCTTCTCCTTATGCTTGTTTTACTTAGCATAATAACCCTGAGTTTCATCCATGTTGAAGAGAACCGCATGGTTCTATCATTTCTTATAGCTGCGTAGTAGTTGCATTCTGCATATATACCACTATTTCAGCTTTTTTTTTTTTTGGCTTTGAAAGCCAAAGCACTATTTTTATTTTGAATTTGTATCTTCATTTAAGCACCATGGTTACAAACATGTCTGTAGTTGGGTTTCAGTTATAAAAAGTACATTCCCTCCCTTCACCAGTACAACCTTCCCACCACTAATGCCCCTATCTTCCTTTTCCCCCACTCCCTGCCTGTCTTCAAGACAGGCATTCTATTTCTTTCACTCACTTCCATTGTCATGATAGTGGCTGGTGTAATTTCTCTACATAAACTCACCAATCTTTGTAGTAAGCTTTATAATATATATATATATATATATATATATATATATATATATATATATGGTCCTCAAACTATGACCCGTGGGCCACATACTGTATTTGTTCCCATTTTGTTTCTTCACTTCAAAGTAAGATATATGCAGTGTGCATAGGAATTTGTTCATAGTTTTTGTTTTTACTATAGTCTGACCTCCAACGATCTGAGGGACAGTGAACTGGCCACCTGTTTAAAAAGTTTGAGGACCCCTGCATGGCATGTGGTGATTCTTTCAAGCCTCATCTCTAGGTATTATTAGCATACTGTCTTTTATTTTTCTTAAATACCACAGGTAAGTGAGACTATTCTGTGTCTAGCTCTCTCCCTCTGACTTATTTCACTCAATATAATAGTTTTCGGGGCCCTGGTGATAGCGTGGAGGTAAGGCATTTGCCTTTCATGCAAAAGGTCATCGGTTTGAATCCCGGTGCCCCATATGGTCCCCGTGCCTGCCAGGAGCAATTTCTGAGCATGGAGCCAGGAGTAACCCCTGAGCACTGCCGGGTGTGACCCAAAAAAAAAATATATATATAATAGTTTTCATATCGACCCATATATAGGAAAATTTCATGACTTAATTTTTCCTGATGGTTGCATAGTATTCCATTGTCTATATATACCACAGTTTCTTTAGCCACTCATCTGTTGTCAGGCATCTGGGTTGTTTCCAGATCTCGCTATTATAAAGAAATGGTTCATCTTCTATGGAAAATAGCATGGAGATTCCTTAAGAAAATGAAAATAGAGGAACTGGAGCGGTGGCACATCGGTAGGGAGTTTGCCTTATATGCTGCTGATGTAGGACGATCTGCAGTTCAATCCCCTGGCATCCCATATGGTACCTCAAGCCAGGAGAATTTTTTTGAGCACATAGCCAGGAGTAACCCCTGAGCATCACCAGGTGTGGCCCCTCAAAAAATAAATAAAAGTAGAGCTCTCATATGACTTATTAATTGCATTTCTTAGATATAACCTATAACACAGAAACATTCATTTGAAAATATTTATGCATACCTATGTTAATTTCAGTCCTCATTACATTAGTTAGAATATGAAACAACCCAAATATCCAATGACAGAATTCTCTTTTCAATCCTGCTATTAATAAAATGTATGGAGAGAAAAAAGTAATGTTTGCTTACAAGATATCAATGATTTTTTTCTTTAGAAAGAAGGTAAACCAAATTTAAAAATGGGTCTGGCATCCCATATGGTCCAGCAAGCCAGGAGCTATTTCTGAGCATATATCCAGGAGCAATTCCTCAGCATCCTCAGGTATGGCCCAAAAATAAAAAATAAAAAAAATGGATCTGGGTTCTGGGATGCCAAATCATAAATATGACAAAATTTCTAAGAGACAGATAAAATTCTACAGATTCTGTTGGAGAATGGAGGTAGGAAGAACTAGAACCAATAAATTCTCTGGTAGTTTGAACTAATTATGAGGGTGGATTGTTTTATTCTTTTCTTTTCTTTCTTTCTTTTTGCCTTTCTGAAAATCATTTATGCTTCAATTAGTTGTGATTAAGTGAATAATTTAGTACAAATAAAATAAGTCAGGGATGGTGCTTAATAATAAGCTGCATGCCTTATAATCACAAGGCCTAGTTTTGATTCTTCAACATAGAAAAATGAAAAGAAAGAACAGAAAATTAAAGAGCAAAAAATAGAAATCTAACTAAAATACCTAATCTTTTAACAATATAAAAAAGAGAAAAGAAAGAAAAAGAGTGAAAATAAACTTAGAGTATGAAATAGAATGAACCTCTTTAATATATAATTTGGGAGAATTAGATAGCCAGCTATAATAAACTAAAGCTGGACATATACGACACACCTTGCACAAAAGTCAACTCAAAATGGACCTTGTGATTACACCTGAATCTGAATCTGTAAAGTATACTGAAGAAATTATAGGCAGAATTTTCCAAGACCTAGACCTCAAAGGAATCTTCGGTGATATAAAACTATTGGCAAAGGTTATCGAAGCAAAACTAAACAAATGGGACTGCATCAAACTAAAATGTATATGAGTAGCAAAAGAAATTCAGACTGAAAATAAAAGACAGCTAATTGGTAAAACATATTTTAGCTCAATACATTATAAAGGATTGGTACTCAGTATATATAAAGTACTCACAAAGATCAACCCAAAGTATCTAAAAACCCCATCCAAAAATGGGGACAGGAAATGAACAGACAGTTCTCTGAAGAAGCCAACAGATGTCTAGCAGGCACATGAAAAAATAATCATCATTTATTATTAGGAAAATACAAATCAAAATGACAATGAGATATCTTATACCGGTGAGAATGGCACATAATAAAAATTCTGAAAACAAATTGTGTTGGCAGGGTTATGGTGAGAAAGGAACTCTAACCACTGCTCTCTGGTCCTACCCTTATAGAAAACAGTATAGAGAGTTCTCAGTAAACTCAAAATTGAGCTGCCATTTAACTCAGAAATATCACTTTTAGGCATTTATTCACATTAATTTAAAGGGATATATGCACAACATTATTCATTGCAGCACTCAGTACAAAAACTAAATCAACCCAAATCTCTAAGAATAGGTGAATGGATCATAATGATGTGGTTTATATACATAATGAAATACTACATAGTTGTAATGGAAGATAAAATCATGCATGCAATTTGTTGCAATACGGATGAAGCTAGAAGATATCATGTTAAATTAAGTAATCCAAAAGAATAAAGATGGAATCATTTCACTTATTTGTGGTGTTTAGAATAGCTGGATGAAGGAATGCAGTGGTTTTAAACAGATCAACCCTTTATCCCACATTGTAGAGAGAAAGAAATAAATAGAGTGGGAAAGAAAAATAGATGAGAAATAGTGGGACTTACGTGTCTAAAGGACATAGATACATCAGTGGTATTAAGGAATAATAAACCTAAATATACAAACCACAAAGTCAAGAACACTGAAATCACTAGATCAAAACCTTAACAATGGAATTTAAAATGATGCTTGTCAAGATGGCAGACTGGAAGGCTGGTGTGGTGGGAAGGGTATGGTATGGGAGAAAATTTGTGAACATTAATACTAACAATCCTACTGGTGGTAGGATTGGTGATGGGGCCATTGTATATCTAAAACTCAACTATGAATAACTTTGTAAATCATGGTTCATTAATAATAATATAAACTAAAATTTAAAAAAGAATATAAAAATAAAGGACTAAAGATATAATCCATTGTGAGATGTAAAGAATTATTGTAGGAATGTATAGTAAGTGCTATATTTTATAGAGTAAGTTAATATGCTCTTATGATCACAATAATGGAAATATAAATTATTGATTTTTACTTATATATAAACCCAACATTGAGAAAATGATATCTGGTTATATTGTAGGAATATAAGAAGAAAAGTGTGGGTGTCAAAAATTTTGTGTAATTTAAGAGTTCAATTTTCTTTAATTAATAAAATAAAATCAAAAGAAAATAGTTTATTAGTTGACTATATAAAATAAGCTTACATTAAGTTCTATGTTCTAGTCTTTTTTGAGAAGGCATTTGTTTAGGGGAGAAAAGGGCCAAAACTAGTAGAAGGAAAATGAGGTACCTGACTCCAAATGAAAAGGCACAACCCTAAGAATGAAATCTTCCATTCTGCACCTGAACTTTCGACTCACCTTAATTCAGACCTGAGGAAGATCACTGAAAATCTTGAGGTTTGTGATAGTGCGAGTCACTGTAGAAATGAATGTAGAAATACAGAAACAAAAGAAAGATGCAGGTCACATTTTAATGGATGTTTGATCATGAAATGAAAATTTAACAAATTGATTGGTTTTAGAAAGCTAAAGAACAAAGAGGCACTCTAGGTTCAGAATGCAAATGCAAAAGAATAAAGGTAGGGATATGAGCTGGGGGAAGAGATCATAAGTATAAGATGGAGAGAAAAGAAGCATAATTTATTTAGACTTTATTATAAACCACAAATTCTAAAACACTAGACTTGTTTCTTAAAAAATTAGCTTTTACAGCAGAAAAAGGATCTTTAAAAACATAATGGAATTTTTACCTATTTTTTTTCTCCAGATCCTCAAGTCAAATCTAAGGGTTATAATTTGTGCATCTCAACAAATTGGTTGATAATATTGGTTTCAGGCAAGACAGGTTTGGGGGAGTGGATAATGATGAGAGAAATGGTTAGATATCTAGCAATAAAGAACATGGGCAATGCTTCCTCTCAAAATTAATTTTAATATGAATTTAATGAGCTTTCACAGTGGGATTGAGTGGACACGGAAGCCTGCTGAGGAAAGCTTTGTCCCCTGATAAGAAGAAAGTACAAGCTGTTAGGTGCCACAGGACTCTCCCTGCTCCAAAACAAGTTTCCCTGAGTCCCTGGGAAACAGAGCAGGAATTTTAGCAGAATTTGTGATGAGTGAGATATCATTGTGAAAACAAACAAACATTTAGCTCAAGATTCTCTAAAAAAATGGTAGACAATGTTTTGTTTGCCTATTGACTGGCTTAACATAATATTTTCTCAATCTTGGTCCCATATCAATTTCTGACAGTACAATTGAAAGCTGATGCAGGAGTACATTGTCTACAGGGCCAGCCAAGGAAATTGGGAGCTTGGTCAGTGGTTGTAAATATCCTCTTGGTATTTTGATTTGTTTACTCTGAAGTGCTCTCTCAGGGGCTGAGAAGGTTCTGGGACACACTGGCACCAAGTTTTCAGTGGGAAAGATCAGCTACTGAGATAAGGGTTGGGGGTCCGCCTTGAGACGTGCCATGAAAAAAAGATCTGATTTAGCTATTAAATCCCTCGAAAAGGGTGGTGAGCAGCATTCTAACAATGGGGTATTCAGAAGAACACTTGGCAGGCAGGAAAGGGATGTTCAAACACAAATCCAACAGAAACTAAGGGGACTGAAGTGTCACTCCCTCTTCTTCCAAGGACATTGATTGAACCTCAAAGAGACTACAGATGCTGAATCCTCTACCTTCCATGGCCCTGAAGGTAATGGAGACCCAACATTATAACCAGAGGATGAAAGCTTTGCTGGAGATCTGTCCCCAGTGAAAAGTTGGTCCTGGTTCCCAAAATTTGATGTGGGTGGTCTTAGTCTAATTCCAGAATTTAGGGATATGAGTTTGTTGATCCTTCTGCTTTTCAATGTCCTAATGGACTTTACTATACCATGAACAAGGTTGCTGTCCCTCTTCACAAAAAAAGAAGAAACAAAAGAAAATGACAAAATAAGATAGAAATATAGAGTGCCTGACAGCCAGAGTCAAAGCTAGAGGCAAAACTAAAGACAGAGCTAGAGATAGAATCAGATCAACACTTAATATATACATGTAGAGAAAAATATATTTTTAAATATGCATTTATAGGAGAAAAATCCTGAGGAACCAATCACCAAGATATACATAGAATGCCATGAGGCTGCACACACATCCCTAGTAGGTAATCCACTCCAAACACAAGCGCGCAGGCACACAAATGCACACACACACACACACACACACACACACACACACACACACACACACACACACACAACAAACCAAAGAAATTCTTCAGTGTCTGTGATTCTTTCGTCTGAAAGAAGTTTGTATTTTGTGTGGATTGTTTTCCCTTAAAGGATATCCTGTTTGAGATTAGTATTGCCTGGTTCCTCTTAACATCCTTAAAGAAACATCCAGGATAACTACACCCCACCCCAAGCCCCTTCAAAACCATGCCAAATGATGTGTCTAGATGAGGTTAGGGAGTTTGTGATCCAAGACATTTTCCTCTTGCAGGTTCCCACTATAAGCCAAAGTGTCTGACAGCATTTTAAATTTTACTATAATAATCTTATTATACATCTACATTATATAAGATGATATGGCATTGGAATCATACAAACCTGAAAACAGTTTCTAGTTTAATTATTGGGTAACCTCAGTTTTCTTGTCTATCAGTTAGGGTAAATGTTGACTTTAGAAAACCATAGGCAAAGATCAAATAAGCAAAAAAGATCTAAAATCACCTAATAGTCTATAATGCAATTTAACACACATTATTACTAAGCATATCCCTCATATTACCTGAAGAACTATTATTGATGTCATAGAATTAATTAGCAATGAAAAATCAAAGTTATTAAAAAAATATCAAGTCTCTTTAACTTACTAACAAATAGTGTGCTTTGTATATACTAAACAATAGTTGTTATTGTTGTTATTCTTTTTTGTGTAATTTTTGAGGCTACACCAGATGGTGCACAGAATTTACTCTTGGCTCTGTGCTGAGAGGACCATATTGGATGCCAGGGATTGAACTGAGGTGTGTTGCATGCAAGACAAATTATTGTTTGTTATTATCGTTATTCTTATTTTTGTCACTGTCATATTGAAGATATAAAATTTCATAAAAAATGTTTCCCTTGCCTCTCATTTTAGGAACTTCATTAAAATGATATAATACCAAGTGCCCTGAACTCCATGTCATATGTGAAATAGAAATTAAGGGGCCGGGCGGTGGCGCTGGAGGTAAGGTGCCTGCCTTGCCTGCGCTAGCCTAGGATGACCGTGGTTCGATCCCCCAGTTTCCCATATGGTCCCCCAAGCCAGAGCAACTTCTGAGCGCATAGCCAGGAGTAACCCCTGAGCGTCACTGGGTGTGGCCCAAAAACAAAAACAAAAAAAAAAGAAATTAAGAGAGTAACAGACAGGGTTAGAGAGATAGTATAGCTCTTAAGGTGCTTTCCTTACATACAGTTAACCAGGGTTTGATCCCTAGTATACCGCATGATTCTCAAGCTTTCAAGGAGTAGTCCATAGGCACAGAATCAAGATTAAACACTGAGTAAAGCCAAGTATTGAATGCCCCTAAAACAAAGAATGGGACGGACAGGTTGTATGTCACTCAGTAAGTTATACACTGCTCTCTTGAAGGTTTTACAGGTCTTCATCATACGAAGCTGAGTCTTCTTTCCCAAATCATACTTCTTACCTCTCATATTTTACTGTGTGAACTTTTAATCCCTCCTCACCTTTGCTTACTCCAAAGCCATCCATCTGCTTCCACCTCCTGAAAGTTGCCTGCTCTCTATAATTTCTCAGTCTGTGACTATGTTCTATCATATTGGTAACTGTCATTATAAAAATTTTAATTTTTATATAATATTCATTCACTCCTATTTTTGAACATTTGAAGGAGGATTATTATGTCAAACATCTATTTTTTATTATTTCTTAGATGTAATGACAGGATTTACCACAAATTTGTCACATATATAGATCCGATGTATTGGGAGGGGGCACGCCCTGTAATGCTCAGGGGTTGCTCTTAGCAATGCATTCAGAAATTACTCTTGGCTATTAGTTATTGGCTCTTGGACCA
>PVKC010039907.1:0-12448 GCA_004027635.1 Crocidura indochinensis | reverse complement strand
AAAAAAATAAAAAATAAAAAATAAATAAATAAAACACAAATGTTAGTCTTTTTATTTCATAATCTAGGCTAAGACTTGTCGTTGTTCATGTGATTTCCCACTCTCATGATTGATAGTCATGGTAAATTGAAGAGAGAGAGAAGAAAAACTTAAATCGAGGGGGCAAGCTATCCTTTCAGAACTTTCTTCTCAGGAGTGCAATTCACCTTTTGGTTTTTGCACTTCCTGAGTGGGCCGTTTCACACCAGAATAAGGATAAGAGTCTTTTAGCCATGCCAATTAGATGTGAATCTGCTGCACAAACCTAATAAACTCAGGCAGACAGAAAGAATAGCAAAGGTGCCCTCTTTGTGACTCATGGAGCCATTATTTTTGTTTTGTTTTGTTTTGGTTTGGTTTGGTTTCTTTTTTGGTTTTTGGTTTTTGGGTCACACCCGGCAGTGCTCAGGTGTTATTCCTGGCTCCATGCTCAGAAATTGCTCCTGGCAAGCACGGGGGACCATATGGGACGCCAGGATTCGAACCGATGACCTTCTGCATGAAAGGCAAACGCCTTACCTCCATGCTATCTCTCCGGGCCCCATCATGGAGCCATTATTACTCCAGGTCAATGTCCCCAAGAATATCGTGGCTACTCCACTTCACTCTGTGGCCACACATTTCTTCTGTCAATGAGCCTCACAACAACACCTTTTTTTTTTTTGGTTTTTTAGTCACACCTGGCAGTGCTCAGAGGTTACTCCTGGCTCTATGCTCAGAAATCACTCCTGGCAGGTTCAGGGGACCATATGGGATGCTGGGATTCAAACCAATGACCTTCTGCATAAAAGGCAAATGCCTTACTTCCATGCTATCTCTCCGGCCCCTCACAACACCAACTTAAAAATGGCACTGCATTGCAAATGTCACAATGGGTAACCCCACCACTCAGCATATAAAGATGATGGCCCTGACCACCCAACTAGCTCCAGACACCTATATAACTTCTCTGATAAGGACTTTAAAGAGAAAATATTGAGGATATTCAAGGAACTCAAAGAAATCATTGAATTAACCGTCAATAAAATTCAAGAGGATATAAGAAAATTTCATACAGAAATGACAGAACTGAAAAACTTGGTAGACTAAATTAAAAAAAAAAACTCACTATAAGGCCTCACAAGCAGAGTAACATCTTCTGAGAATATATTCAGTGAGCTGGAAGATAAGCTGCATAACTCCTGAAGACTATCGCAGAAGACAGAAAAAACTTTTAAACAAGCAGAAGATGAAAAAAATATCCTTAAAGTTATTGAACAGATGTCAATAGAATTTTGGAATAAATTCAACAGAAACCATCTTAGAATCATTGAGGTCCCAGAGAGCCATGTGAAGAAAAACCCTATGAAGAAACAGTAGTCAAGACATCATTTCTGGAAAGTTCTGAAGAATGCTTACACCCACAATCTGGATGCCCAAAGAATACTAGGTAAATGACACCCAAATAAAAAAGCACTCCTAGGCACATCCTAGTCACAGTGAAGAAAATTACAGATGGAAATAGATTATTAAAAGAGACAAGAACAAAAAGAAATTACATACAAAGCAGCATCCTTAAGATTTACAGTAGATTTATCACAAGAAACTTTTCAGGCCCAAAGGCAGTTATGGTATATAGTGAAGGACTCTTAAGGAATTGGATGCCTCACCAAAATGCTTCATTGAGCCAAACATTCATTGAGGTTTGAAGGAACAATACACAGCTTCACAGATAAAGGTCAGGAACTGTACAGACTCAAGAACTATTTTTATCCTTAGTATCTTTTCTTTTTCTTTTATTTTTTATAATATCTTTATTTAAGCAACATGGTTACAAACATGTTTATAGTGGGTTTTCAGCATATTCCCCCTTTACCAGTGCAAACTTCTTGCCACCAGCGCCTCCCATCTCCCTTCTACTCCACCTGTCTTTGAGATAAGCATTCTATTTCTCTCATTCACTAAAATTGTCATGATAGTTGTTGGTGTAGTTATTTCTCTAATTGCAGTCACCAATTTTTGTGGTAAGCTTCATATCATGGGCTGGTCATCCAGCCTTCGTCTCTATTTTCTCTGAGTATTATTATCATGCTGTCTTTTATTTTTCTTAAATCCCACAGTTGTGTGAGACTATTCTGTGTCTCTCTCCCTCTGACCTTATACTATGTATAAGGCAAGATAAACCCCACAAAACACCAAACTTTTAGAAAAAGATGACACAAAATTCCGTGATAATCATCTCTCAATGTCAATGAATAAATGCACCAATTAAAAGACACATAGTGGCAAAATGGATCAGAAAATTGACTCCAACATTCTCTTGCCTGCAAGAAACACTTGAGTTAAAACACAGACTCAAAGTCAAAGATAAGAAGATTGAAGTGGCCATACTAATATCTGATGACATAGACTTCAAGTTTAAAGTTGAGGGGTTGGGACCGGGCGGTGGTGCTAGAGGTAAGGTGCCTACCTTGCCTGCGCTAGCCTAGGATGGACCGTGGTTCAATTCCCTGGTTTCCCATATGGTCCCCCAAGCCAGGAGCGACCTCTGAGCGCATAGCTAGGAGTAACCCCTGAGTATCACTGGGTGTGACCCAAAAACCAAAAAAAAGTTATATGAGGGGGTCAAAGTGATAGTGCAACGGTAGGGCTTTTGCCTTGCACAAGGTTGAGCCAGGACGGACCTCGATTCAATCCTAGGCATCCCATATGGCCTTCCAAGCCAGGAGCAATTTCTGAGAGCATAGCCAGGAGTAACCACTTAGCATCACTGAATCTGGCCCCAAAACAAATGAACAAACAAAAATTACATAAGAAAAAGAGGGTTATATTTTTTTTGTTTGTTTGTTTTTGGGTCACACCCAGCAGTGCTCAGGGGTCACTCCTGGCTCCATGCTCAGAAATTGCTCCTGGCAGGCACGGGGGACCATATGGGGCACCGGGATTCGAACCAATGACCTTTTGCATGAAAGGCAAATGCCTTACCTCCATGCTATCTCCCGGGCCCCAAGAGGGTTATATTTTAATAATAAAGGGATATGTACATTTGAAATAAATCACAATCTTAAACACATATGCACCCAATGAGTTACTAGCAAAATACTTAAAACAACTGCTAAGAAAACTTGAAGGGGGCAGAGAGATAGCATTTGCCTTGCATGCAGAAGTATGGTGGTTCGAATCCCAGCATCCCATATGGTCCCCCAAGCCTGCCAGGAGCGATTTCTGAGCCTGGAGCCAGGAGGAACCCCTGAGCGCTGCCGGGTGTGATTCCCCCCCCCCCAAAAAAAAAAACCTTGAAGAAAGACACCAATAGTAATAAACAATAGTACTTGGAGGGACCTGAGCAGTGACACAGCGGTAGGGTGTTTGCCTTGCACACTGCTGACCTAGGACAGACAGCAATTCGATCCTCCAGCGTCCCATATGGTCCCCCAAGCCAGTAGCAATTTCTGAGCTCATAGCCAGGTGTAACCCCTGAGCATCACAGGGTGTGCCTGCCCCCAAAAAATAGTAGTTGGAGCACCACACTGTAGTACTTAGAAATTTCAACACTTCTCTGTCACCTATTGATAGATTAAATCAGGCTAAAACTCAACAAGGATGGCATCAGGATCTTCAATTTGACAAGGCACTTTTCAAGTTTGATCTAGGTATGGCACACAGTATGACACCATGTTTTTCTCGTTTAAAGGTACTCTCATGACATGCTGTCTTGGTAGGGGGAGGGGCTCTGTTGGGTTACACCTTATTTTACCCAAAACAAAGATCATCCTGCTTCTTTGTATGTTTGTTTACAACTTGGATTCACCCTCTGAGATTGTCTTAGTTGTAAACGTGGGTGGGTTTACTGCCCCATCCAAGGGTGGTCTCTGTACTCAATAAAAAAAAAGGAAGTTCTAGCAGGCAGGAGGAGCCCCATACTAGGTAGAAGACTGCCAGACTACACATGCTTCACCCTCAGCCTGGTTTGGATTATTTCATGCGCACCCTGATTCAGACACATTCACCTGGGCTTGGAGATACAGCATGTGGGGTGATTTTACAGGGCTGTCATAATGGGCCTAGATCACAAGATGATATCACAAAGAAACAGGTGATAAAAAGCAGGTGCAGGTCCTGCTCAGACCCATTCTCTCATTAGCACTAGCACATATTCGAGTCACTTCAGAAAATGCCAAAGAGAAAATCTCCTCGAACCCTCTTTTCTTACCTTCTTTATCCCCTCCTAAGCCTCCTACTACACCTCCAAGACCTACTATTATCTGCATTACCTGCCTTCCTAATATTGCACCTACTAATTACTCTAACTCCAGTAAAGTAATTGCCCCACAAAAACCCTCCAGTATGCAAACCTGCCACTCACCACCCTACAAAAACGGCCTCACATATCATCTGACCACACACTTACAAACCTAAACTTGACTACCTTTCCCCAACGAATTCCCTTACTGTCCCACATTTGTCACCTCTCACAGTACATCCTCTCCCCAGAGCTCAGTATTTCCATCTATTCCCAGACCTTCCTCTGAGAGATCTAATCAGTCTGAAGAACAACACTTCCCCCGAGGCTTAACCCCCTACAATCCCAACCCTGTCCTTCCCCTACTTCCAAATAGTTCCCCCAGCTCTAGGTCTCTCTTCTCCGCTCCCTCGCTGAAATGGGTACGTCAACCTACAGCCTGGGGAGGTGGTTTCACCCCTAGAGATTGACAGTTGGGTAGACATTGCTATTGTCAGGACTTAGTAGAGTCAAGTGTTTATTGAGCTGGGGGTGATCTGGGGGCTAAAGGGCACATTTTTTCTCTCATCCTCTAGCCTCTCTTGCAGTTAGCAGTATTATGTGTTTATATTTGGCTAGTGAAATTGTACCTTTGAAACAAGGCAATTAAAAGTGGGTAAGCATGGGCCGGGCGGTGGCGCTGGAGGTAAGGTGCCTGCCTTGCCTGTGCTAACCTAGGATGGACCGGACCTCGGTTCGATCCCCCGGTTCCCCATATGGTCCCCCGTGCCTGCCAGGAGCGATTTCTGAGCGAATAGCCAGGAGTAACCCCTGAGCGTCACCGGGTGTGGCCCAAAAACCAAAAAGAAAAAAAAAGTGGGTAAGCCTATTCGGCTTTGGTTTCCAAGGGAGATCCCTAATATCAGACTACTAAGGAGTAAAAATAAGATGATTGGATTAAGCTAATAATATTTTTGTGTCATAGCAGTTATCACTGAGTGGGGGAGTGAGGAAAAAGGCAACCTGTACTGAACACTAGGGCAGGAGACAGAGACCCCCCATGAGAGACTAACCTTCAGGGAAAGACAGGGCTGCTGAGTCTCTGGGGGGGGGGTTGATGGATGGGCAATCAAACCCTTCCCCTATGCATAATCAACAGGGAGAGGCTGGAGCCAGACTCAGCAGACCCCACATGCCAGAACTTCACTGTTCCTCTTTCAACTGGTATATGGGGGTCACTGAATGGGGGAGCTAGCCGAAAGGACCCCCGTACTGAACACTAAACAGGGGACTGAGACCCCCCATGCCAGACCAGCAGCGTTCAGGGCAAGGCAGGGCAGCTGAGTGTCTGGGGGGTTGATGGGTGGGTGATAAAGACCCCTCCCGAATGCAAAAACAACAGGGAGAGGCTGGAGCCAGGCTCAACAGACCCCACATGCAGGACTTCAATGTTTCTCTCAACTGGTATGTGGGGGTCACTGAGCAGAGCTACCCAAAAGGTCCCCTGCACTGATCACTAGGGCAGGGGACTTAGACCCCCCCTACCAGACTAGCTTTCAGGGCAAGGCTGGGCAGCTAGGTCTCTGGGGGCTTGAGGGGTGGGTGATCAAACTCCTCCCCTATGCATAAAAAATAGGGAGAGGCTTTAACTGGGCTCAACAGACCCAACATGCCAGGATATCACCATTCCTCTTCAATACTAGGTGGAGGTCACTGAGTGCGTAAGTTAGCCAAAAGGCCCACTATACTAAATATTAGGGCAGGGGACTGAGACACCCCCCCCCCACCTAGACCAGCTTTCAGGGCAAGGCCAGACATGTGGGTCTCTGAGGTTGAGGAGTAGGTGATCAAACCCATCATCTATGCATAAATAATAGGGAGAGGCTAGAACCAGGCTCAGTAGAACCCACATGCCAGTACTTCACCATTCCTCTTTCAACTGGTATGTGGGGGCCACTGAGGGGCAGGACTAGCCAAAAGGCAACCTTTAACTGAACACTAGGGCAGGGGACTAAGACACCCCAGGCCAGACCAGCCAACAGGGCAAGATTGGGCAGCTGGGTTCCTAGAAGGTTGAGTGGTGGGTGATTAAACCCCTCCCCTATGCATAATCAACAGGGAAAGGCTGGGGCCAGGCTCAGCAGACTCCACATGCCACAACTTCACCGGTCCTCTTTCAACTGGTATGTGTGGGGAGCTAGCCGAAAGGCCCCCTGTATTTAACATTAAGGCAGGGGACAGAGGCCCACCCACGCCTGACCAGCATTCATGGCAAGGCCTGGCAGATGGATCACTGGGAGGTGGATGGGTGGGTAATCAAACCCTTCCCCTCTGCATAAACAACAGGGAGAGAATAGAGCCCGGCTCAGCAGACCCCACATGCCAGGACTTCACCATTCCCCTCTTTCAACTGGTGTGGGGGGGGTCACTGAGTGGGGGAACTAGCCTAAAGGTCCCTGTGCTAAACAATAGAGCAGGGCACTGAGAAACCCCAGGCCAAACCA
This sequence comes from Crocidura indochinensis, assembly GCA_004027635.1. NCBI lineage: Eukaryota > Metazoa > Chordata > Mammalia > Eulipotyphla > Soricidae > Crocidura > Crocidura indochinensis. Next base: position 5,704 of record PVKC010039907.1, on the reverse strand, counting down.
GCCAATAGGGCAAGATTGGGCAGCTGGTTTTCTAGGGGGTTGAGTGGTGGGTGATCAAACCCCTTCCTTATGCATAATCAACAGGGAGAGGCTGGAGCCAGGCTTAGCAGATCCCACATGCCAGAACTTAACCTTTCCTCTTTCAACTGGTATGTGGGGGGGTCACTGAGTGGGGGAGCTAGACTAAAGGTCCCCTGTACTGAACAGTAGGGCAAGGAACTGAGACTCTCCCCATGCAAGACCATCCTTCAGGCAAAGCAGCTGGGTCTCTAGGGGGTTGATGGGTGAGTGATCAAGTCCCTCCCCTATTCATAATCAACAGGGAGAGGCCAGAGATGGGCTCAGCAGATTCCACATGCCAGGGTTTCGACATTCCTCTTTCAAGTGCTATGTGGGAGTCACTGATCTGGGGGAGTAGCCGGAAGGCCCCTGTAATGAACACTAGAACAGGGGTCTGAGACTCCCCACGCAAGACCAGCCTTCAAAGCAAGGCAAAGAAGCTGGGTCTCTGTGGGGTGATGCATGGGTGATCAAACCCCTCCCCTAGGCATAAACATCAATAAGAGGCTGGGGCTGGCATCAGCAGACACGACATGCCAGGACTTTACCTTTCCTCTTTCAACTAGTATGTGGGGTTCACTGATTGGGGAGCTAGCCAAAAGGCCCACTGTACTGAAAACTAGGGCAGGGGACTGTTGTAAAACAGGCCTTACGATGACTTGGATGGAGATGAAGGCCTTGGTCTGCCATCCCAGGCCACATGGCTTCAAACCCCATTAGCCATCGGGTCAGCATCTTCAGATGGTCGAGGCAAGAATCAGACTTACTCACACAGGCTTCATGAGAGATAACATCTTTATTGAGCCCTAGCCATCAGATGTGGCTGCTACCATTTAAGCATGCCCTTCATAGCTAGCCCTGCATCTTCTTTCATCCATGTCACCTCTGACCTACATGCTGGCAAGGATCCAAAAGGGCAAAAGGCCCCAAAGGCCAAAGACCTCAATCCTATATACCCTTCCAAGACCCCTCCCAGGAAATGACAGGGTCTTGCAGGTAAAGTAAACATAATATCCAGTTCCCAAGGCCCCGCCCACTTCTGGGCAGGTCTCAGGTAGTTACCTGTACCCCGGTTGAATCTATAGGGGACTGAGACCCCCCATGCAAGACCAGCCTTCAAAGCAAGGCAGGGCAGCTGGGTCTCTGGGGGGTTGATGAATGTGTGATCTAACCCCTCCCCTATTCATAATCAACAGGGAGAGGCTGGAGATGGGCTCAGCAGATTCCACATTCCAGGGTTTCATTGTACCCCCTTCAAGTGCTATGTGGGGGTCACTGAGCAGGAGAGTAGCCTTAAGGGCCCCCTGTACCGAATACCCCCACAAGAATATCTCAAAAGACCTAATTGGGAGGCCTATATTTGTATGTTTAATATCTTTATAATAATGAATCTTAGGATGTTTACTCCTAAATATAAAGGTAGCCTCCTCCATCATTTATTTTCTTTAATTACTTTTTTAAGCTCAGTTTTATTTGTTCTATTTTGTGTGTGTGTATATATATGTATGTATATATAAATATATATATATATATATATATACATATTTTCTTTATCCTCATCAGTCTTGCCTGGGATAAAAGTTCAGGTCAAAACCCGAGCACAGAGACTGTATAGCCTATCATTCTTACCCAGAATAGCACCAGCAATACAGTATGATACCATATGCTTTTGTATAAGCATAGTAAAAAAAGGGAAACCATATACAGAGAAATAAGATCTTATCTTCTAGGAATAAGAACTCATACATTTTATAGCACGTGGGGGGGTGCTCCCACCCTGAACATGTGTTATGTGGATATAACTCAGTCTCAATGACATCAACCCCAAACCCCAGATCCCAGACGTAGAACTGATATAGCTCCCTGCAACAGACTAAGTTGTCCTATCACATCACCTAACGGTAAGAGGAATCAGAAGATGTATCGTCCTTGAATCTGTGCAAAAACCAAGAGCGGTAACTACAGAAAACTGACTTTGACAACCATGACTGGGCAGAACTTACCTTAGGACCAATAAGAAAAAACCCTAACCTAGGCTGGAGCCTTGGACTTATGCAAAAATCAAGATCCCTAATTACAGAGACTCGACTTTGACACAGACTGAGCAGAACTTTTGGAACCATAATGAGACTCTATCCTAGGCTTTGGCCTAGGATCTGAGCAAAAACAAAGAACACTTATTACAGAAGACTGACCACAACAATGATGGAACAGAACTTCTAGAACCATAAAGACTCTATCCTAGACCTTGTTCTATGACCTGTGTAAATACCAAGATCTCTAGCTACAGTGGCCTGATTTTAGACTCCACAACTGAGAGGAGTTTCCTGGCACCACAAAAAAAAGCCCTTGGGATGTGGTAATGACCATGTATGGAGCCAGTAGTTATTCCCATGATGGTATGCTTCAAGGGTGGAGAAAGCCTGAATCTAGGCCAAGGGAGTTCCCTTTCTTCCCCAATACTTACTGTGACTATGCAAAAAAAAGAAAAAAGAGAAGAAAAATGGGGGGCACAAAATCTTGCCACACCAGCACTCCTTCTTTGTTTTGGGGTTTTTGTTTGTTATATAACAAACAAAAAAGCCCCAAAACAAATTTTGTTGCTGGGTGCAGTTTTTTGGTAGTTGCTATCTTTTTGTTTGTTTTGTTTTTCTTTTTTTTTTTTTTTTGTCTTCCAGCAGAACCACACAACTTGAATCACCTTGTTCTGCCTCATACTTTGAGGGAGAAAATAAAAATATACAGTACCAAGACCAAACAGCCATATGAACATTGAGTGGAATTAAAAAATGATCTGTCTAAACATCAAACCTAAAGTCAACAACAGAATAGATACCCTATCTACAACAAGCTATACACAGAACATTTTCACTAGCACTCCGGGGGACAAAGGGAGATATGGGACACATGCTGGGAAATGGGGTAGAGGGAGGACAATCCTGGTGGTGGGAATGGCCCTGATTCATTGTCACTATGTACCATAAATACTATTGTGAAAGATTTGTTATTCATTCTTTGGTCATAGTAGAAATTATTAAAAAAAGAAAAAAAGAGGGGCCGGAGAGATAGCACAGAGGTGTTAGCCTTGCAAGCAGCTGAACCAGGATCTAAGGTGGTTGGTTCGAATCCCGGCATCCCATATGGTCCCCCCCACCCACCCCCTGTGTCTGCCAGGAGCTATTTCTGAGCAGATAGCCAGGAGTAACACTTGAGCACCGCCGGGTGTGGCCCAAAAACAAACAAAAAAAAAAAAAAAAGAAAAGAAAAAAGAAAAAAACATTATGTGGTGTCTATGATTAACAGAGATGATTTAGCAACATAAATGCTTAAGATGAAATATATAAAGCAACTGTTAGAATTTGAATAGGATCATGACTGGAAACACAACAATAAAAAAGTGGGCTAGAGGAGAGGCCGGAGAGATAGCATGGAGGTAGGGCGTTTGCCTTTTATGCAGGATGGTGGTTTGAATCCCGGCATACCATATGGTCCCCCAAGTCTGCCAGGAGTGATTTCTGAGCATAGAGGCAGGAGTAACCCTGAGTGCTGCTGGGTGTGACCCAAAAACAAAAAAACAAACAAAAAAGTGGGCTACAGGAGCTAGAGAGATGCTACAATGTGTAAGGCACTTACCTTGTACATGCCTGACCCAAGTTTGATTCCCAGCATCCCATCTAGTCCCCCGAGCACTGCCAGGAGCAATTCCTGAGTGCAGAACCAGAGTAACCACTGAGCACCACCAGATATGGCCCAAAAACTTAAAAAAAAAAAAAAGAATTTGGGCTAGGAGCTGCAACTCCTCATTCTCCCCACCACCATCTTACCCCATTCACTTTCTCACTTTCTGTAGAAAGAATAGACAGTTCTGGAGGGAGGGGACAAGATTACTTGTAAGTAATAAAAGTCAGGGACCACTTGGGGTGCAGCTTAGATGTCCCTTGGGGTCTGAAGTCATAATGGGGTCAGTCCCTGAGTGCTCGGCCTACTCAGAGAAGCCCTGCAGGTGAGGGAGTAGGCTGGGTGCTTTCTGCAGGTCATATATGGATTTGGTACTGCTGCCTAGCGGGCCAGCCTGGGGGGAGTAGGATCCAGCCTATCCTCATCCAGTTGGAAAGTGTGACTATGCCATATTGATGAACTGATGCTCCAGTTGCTCTAAGTTGTCTGCTCTTTGGCCTGTTAGTGGGGCAGCTAGAGCCCTGAGCTATGAGTGCTGGTGTAAACAATGACTTTATAAGGTCTCCAGGGAACACATCAGGTATGGGAGGAATCTCCACATCAGGGGAGGGAGGCTGGGATCCCAGGAGGACAGCCACAGCTGGAAAAAACTGCAGAGAGCCTCAGAAAAAAACATGACAGTTCCAGTGTATCAACTAAGACTCTTTTGCATCCCCTACTGTACTCAAGTGGGTTTAATTTGAAACTCCCTCAAAAAAAATTCCCTTATACACACACAGCTCTTTTTGTCTACTGGGGCAAGGACAGGGTTGGCTGAGTCTCTCTGCAAGAAGGTCCCAAGCAAGGAAGTTGGTTGATAGATAGCCTGGCGTCCAAAGACTCACTGCTGCAGGGCAAGAGCTGCCTGAAGTAAGGGCCCTGCAGTGCAAATGGCCTAGCTTTGAGGTGCCATCCCGGGTGACCAGGAGGTGGCGCTCCAGAGAGGCCTGGAGCAAGGACCTTCCCCGGACTAGAAAGAGATCCAGGCCCAGACTAGTCTAAAAGAGCCTTTGCTGTTCCAGTCACAGTGTGGGCCTCCTACCCAACCACCCTTCAGCGGTGCTTCCAAGCTTGAGCGGGGCTTGGGGTTTTCTGCCTACCTGGAAGGCTTTGCACCCCAGAGACGGATCAAGTGGAGTTTATGGAAGACCACCCGCAGCCAAGGGAAAGACCTTGGAGGAAAGGGTTACCTCGAAATGGGGAGCCGGAGCTGACCCCCCTCGTGTCCCCTTCTGCAGAATGCAGAAGTTTAGAGTATGGCAGTGCCATCATGTGATACTTTCCGGCTATTGTAGCCCAGCTTGGTGAGCGTGACATTACCCAGGATCAATGGTCCACCCACTTCCCAGGTGAGCCCTGTTACCACCACTCTGGGAGGGACCGAAATGTGAGATCAAAACCAGGGTCATCAGTGCAGACCCTTCAGGACCCCGGTCATTTCAGGTTCCGAGCTCAACCAAGAGAAAGGAGGAGGGGGCGTGAGAGGGGCTCCCAACTGCTTCAGATCACAGAGTTTAGTGTATGGCAGTACTGCTATTTGATAAATTCTAGCTATTGTAGCCCAGCCTGGTGAGCGCATCATTAGTGAAGACCTAGAGACCCCCAATCCACCCAGGTAAGCCCAGGTTCCAACATTCCAGGATGGACTGCAGTGTGGGATCAATCCCAGGGCCATCAGCACAGACTCCTCAGGACCCCGAACATTTCAGGTCCTAGAATCCACCAACAAGAGGCAGGTGAGGCCAAGAAACAGGCCACCCAACTCTCCTGATCATTCAGTTTAGAGGTGAGTGTTTTGTGCTCATATGGTAAGTGGGGGCTTTTCTATGCCCAGTGCTCACCTGGCTGGGGGCCCTGGTTCTTGTTAATGTGACGCTCACGTGGCTGGTCATTATAGCCAGAAAATAACAAGAGTGTGCTTAGGAGA
>PVKC010039906.1:0-12455 GCA_004027635.1 Crocidura indochinensis | reverse complement strand
AGAGTTCCTTTCTCTCCACATCCCTGCCAGCACTGATTATTCTCATTCTTTGAGATGTGGGCCAATCTCTGCGGTGTGAGGTGATTTACCCAACTTTTCAAGTTATTTGTTCATCAATACAATGTCTCTTATAGAAAACATTGCGAGAAAATGAAATTTTTAGCTTATAAAATACAAGTCTAATTTTTTTAAGAAACATGCTTTGATTAAAGTTTACAGATAATATTATTTTTCAAGAAAAGCCAGAATTCAAATAATCTTAATGGAAGGCAACCCCACTGAATTAATTATGGAATGACGTTAGACTTTTTTTTAAATGACAGCATATATTTAACGACTTATTTCTTCAAATTGATATGACTCATCTGTCTAAAAATAATTGTTTTGTATTCTCTCTCATCATCCTTGGAAACAGAGAACTGCCAGGGCTCATGAAAACCTGTCAGAATCGAAATCTGAAGAGTCACCATCAACTTCTGATGAATCTGAGAGTGCAACTAAAACTACCACAACTACCACCTCCACTAATACTATTACTCCTACTGCTGCATCTACAAACAGTGAAAATACTACTGCCCCTGCAGATGCTACAAGTGCAGGCACAGCAGCTGAAACCACTGCTGCCCCTAACACAAGCACAGCTTCTGAAGCTACCACCCCTGCAGCTACAACTACGACGACATTTGTAACTCAATAGGCTTAGTAAATTCTACTAAGATTGCAAATATATCAACTAAAATCAAGGTAAACACGTTACTCTAAATGAGTAACTTTGATGTGTCTGAATGAAACCAAGTAATGTTTTAGTTTTGGTTGTGTTTGTTTGTTTGTTTTGTTTGCCACATCAAAGGCAAAGTTTAATGGAGCAAATAAGCAAAAATATCTAAAATAGTTCCAATCAGACTAACTACTCCTTCTCTTAGTTAAAGAACTGAACTGAGAATTAACAGAATAAAACCTGGAGATTATACCTTATATCTACAAGACCAAGCTAGTTGGTTCTATAAAAGCAACAAACTATTCACCAATGTGTAAATATTTTGACCTCTGTTTGCAAAGCTGAACTTCGTTTACTTAACTTTTTTAATTAGTTTTAAGTCAAAAAAGGTGAGTTAGTATTTCATAGGGCATTAACTACCAATGAGTACATATTTACTTAACAGAAAATGAATGCCACCCTTTTCTGGAAAAGAATTACCACATAGCCTATAAAGCAGAATAGGATGAAGAATTTTAACAATGCTATAATTAGCCTTGAAACAGAAATCACAACTAGAGAAAAAGCATCTTGCAATAAATATTGACTATAATATATATATTATATATATAATGATACAGCAAAAACTTAAGTAGAAAATGTTAAGAAATTCTAGGGGAGAAAGAGATACTCCCTGAGTAAGGATTCTTGCCTTACCTGAAGCCAACGTTGTCTTGATTCCACCATACCACATATGGCCACAAAATTACTGCGAAGAGTGATCCCTGAGTGCTAAGCCAGAGAAAATCATGAGACCCAGGTTGGATTAAAAAACAAAGAAAGAATTAAGATAATACTAACATATTTATAATAGCCCTCCTAGTTATAAAAACAAATTAAGTAATCACAATTATTTTTGTATAGAATATTATTTTGTATAGAATATTTTGTATAGAATATTATTCAGTGTAACCCTTATGGCAAATATCATCATCTCGGTTTGAAAAACAAAGATATTAGGACCATGACTATATAAATGACACTCCAAACATCACAAAATGCAAGTGGTTAAGCAGCCTTCAAACTCACATCTGTTCTACCAAGCATCAAACTAATTTAAACGTTGAGAAAAGGAATATTAATTAATGGATGCTAAATAATGAGCAACTATGTTCTGTTTTCTTTCTCTTCCACAGATTCTGAAATATTGAACGCTGATTACCTTCTCTCAACCATACTAGTTTTTTTATTTTGAAAAGAGAGATACAAATAATATAGGAATGTGGATTCTTTAGGTTTGCCATCCTGTAGAAGCTTACAAATATAAACTATTTTGCAACTGACCACAGATATCTTAGTTTCATTTCTTTCACTGATGGCAACATTACATCATCTTAATTCTTTCATACTCCATAGCAGAGACATTATATTTATGAAGCAAACATAAGTGCTTACCAGACCAAAATAATAATTGTATTCAAAGTTTCACATATATCATAACCATCAAAATATTTAGATATTTTCAAGACATACTCCTGGCTTTACACTCAGGGATCACTCTTAGTAAGGCTCAAGGAACTTTATCTAGGGACAATGATCAAACCCATGTAGGTTTCAAGCAAGACAAACAGCCTACTTACTGTGCTATCTGTTTGGCACTCAGAGAATTATCTAATTTTAAATATATTATAGTGAATATAGTCATAATCAGAACACTATTCATAACTTACACAAAATGTAAAACATTGACATGTCTTTGTCAAATTAGTCATAGTAAATCACACAATGAATATAGATATATTTATATTTAAATATAAACCTTTTCCCTAACCTAATAGTTCATCATTTCAAGAAGCTTAAGCATGAATATACTATTACAGATATATCTCCAGTTTTGGAGACATGAAACACTATGTCTTAATCTACAGATGACTTTCTCCAGTTGTTTTCAAAAGAATATTTGTACATTAGCCAAAAATAGCCAAGCATGGCCACTTGACCACTTGAGTACCACTTAAGAACTCGCACTCAAAAAAATTTGTAGCTAATACTCAAAAAGTTGAAATCTATACTGTATCTCTAATAATTATAGCTCTGTAAAATTTTAAAGATCTATTATTAATCTAGCTTCATCATAGTATAATCCTTAAATCCTATGGAAGATATTCTCTCAAGGACAGCAGCATTAAGCCTATAAAACTTTTACATACAACTTTTTATAAGCAATAATTCAAACATATATTTCCAACCCAATTTTAAGACAATATTATTTATATAGTTGACTACAAAAGTAGTTACATATTTGTCACAATAGGTTTTCAGGTTTAGAACACTTTCATCTCCAATCCAACCGAGTGTCTCCACCTCTGACAATTTCTCACCCATGCACACCCCAGTCCTGAAATAATGTTAAGTTCGATTATTTTAGTTTGAGTTCAAGCTTACAAAAGTGTTGGTAAACACGAATAGTTCTTCAAAGTAGCATACAGATATCACACAAATGTGAAAATATTCTTATTATCTACCATCATTTGGGAAGTCCAAACAAAAACAAATATGAGATATCACCTCACACCTGCCATCATTGATATTATCAAAAAAAAGCAGAAACAAAAAGAATCAATGAACAAATGAAAAGAAAAGGTGGCTAGTTGTTTCTATATTGCTGCCATTTGGGGAAGAAGATTATGTTTATTAAAAATATCTGCTTACCTTTCATGCAGCCAACCTACATTTGATCTCCAGCATTCCATATGAAACTATGAAAAATAATCACAAGGTAGAGTCAATACTAAGAAAGGCCTCTCCCCCAAAATTTTAAAAACTAAAATTTCATACCACGTCTGGGTATTTGGTTCCGAACAACGGTTAAGCAATAAATGAACCACATTTTTATTGCAATATTATATACAGTGGCTAAGAGATAAAATGACTAAGTTGCTAATCACCCAGCGATGCTCAGGGGTTACTCCTGGCTCTATGCTCAGTTGTATATTATCCTGTAAAAGCTTCCAAAGATAAACTATTTTGCAACTGATCACGTGTGTTTTTCTAATTTCTATGTGTGAACATTAACAGGACCAATACATCATCTTAATTCTTTTACTGTTTCTATTGTGATGGACATTGTGCTCAGCAAAATAAATGTAAATTATACCCTTACAATTAAAAATGCATCTGAAATCACACATACCATTAAAGAAAATATTTTAATAATTTTAAGTTGCCTGAATTTTAAATAAACTATAGTGCATAGCCAAGATATTATATAACAGCAACACAAAAAGTAATACAGAAACATAATGTGCTTCCTCTAATGAATAGCCAAGTAAAAGATACAAAAGAGCAATACAGATTGAATTTATATATAAATCAACAAACCTGGGAACGGGCGGGAGGTGGCACTGGAGGTAAGGTGCCTGCCTTGCCTGGGCTAGCCTAGGACAGACCGCAGTTCGATCCCCCGGTTTCCCATATGGTCCCCCAATCCAGGAGAGACTTCTGAGCGCATAGCCAGGAGTAACACCTGAGCGTCAAGGGTGTGCCCCCCCCAAAAAAAAAAAAAAAAAACCTTGACAAATCAACAAACCTGACAGGCAAGGTTTCAAAAAAACAGAAAAGAAGAGATTCATACAAAAGTGTTTCTCATTTTCTGGAAATCCCAAACACTATTTCTTTATTTGCAAATGTAATCTCTATTGTGATTCAACAGAAGGAATGTATACATATATCAATCATCTCACCTAAAAGTTTATTTTTAGTCTATCAATGATTTCATTCCAATATTAAAAAATGTACATAGATATCCAACAGAAAATGAAAGAATGCTGATATATATAACTGCATATTTAGTCTTCAAAATTTCAAATGGCAAATATAAAAAAGGCAATCACCACTAAATAAACATGTAAGGAGTGAGTGATAAATATTCGATACAAAATATCCCTAACGATAATAGGCAAGCAGAGAAAGGAGATAGTTATTTCCTTCAGGGAACGCAAATACTGACAAACTAATATAGGAGTCGCGCAGGTAGTCATAAATGTGTGATATCAAAGAATTGAAAAATAGCTAAGGAGAATCACGTAGTCCTATAAAAGAAGAAAGTAAAAGTCAAGAAACTAGTGCTACCTTGTGGACTAGGGATGAAGGTCTTATGTCCTGCAAGTCTGCATAAACTTTAAGGAACATACACTCACTAATTTTACAGTTTGGCTCTCAATAGGTACCAAATGAATGAAATAACTGCAGAAAACGTGGGTTCTAATTGAACTGCAGCAGTTACAGCAGCAAGAGCTGCCATCTCTAGGATAGGTCCCAGGGTTCACACTTGCTGGTACCTAAAAGTGACTGGTGTCAAGCTGTCTAAGACACAGAATCCAAATGAGGAATCATGATGAATCATCGTCACTCGTGTCCCAAAGTATCTGTAGAACCAAGCAGACCTAAACAGCTATCTGGAAATTTGCTGGCAGTGCCTGGCAGTAACACAAGTACCAGAACATGCATACGCAGGATATTTCCTATGGTCCATGATGCTGCTGTACATTAAGCTTTTATTTGTTTTGTTTTGGTTTTTTTTGTTTTGTTTTTGGGCCACACCAGTAAGTGCTCAGGGATTACTCTTGGCTATCTCCTCAGGAATAGCTCCTGGCAGGCACGGAGACCACATGGAATGGCAGAATTCGAACTAACCACCTTCGGTCCTGGATTGGCTGCTTGCAAGGCAAATGCCGCTGTGCTATCTCTCCGGCCCTACATTAAGCTTTTTAATTTGCTGCTGTCCCATTGGTTATTCTTATTGCTACTGTCTGCCAATATAATTATCTTATTGAAAATTTCCTATGGCCAGTTACCTGAAATGTTCTGCAATGTTTTCTTCCATAGATTTAATAGATTCAGGTCTAAATTGAGGATATTTCGTTCAGTTTTGCATTGATGTAACTTGCATGTACCTCCTAATACCATTACTGTAGGACAAATTATTTTTCAATTTGATTAAATACTTCCTTCTAGGCTAGTGGTTAATAGCAGTTGAAGGATTTCAAATTGCTTCATTATTCATTATTTTCTTATCTTTTATATCTTTCCAAGAAGCAAGAAAATAATGTCATGTTTGAAACTGCATCCTTCTACTATAATAAGTCGAGCTAACTGTATGATCTCTAAGTATTAATATTTAGGATTAAGGCCCCTAAGGTAAAAAATTAAAGATGAGCACAAAAGAAGCTATCATCTTGAAAACTGTTCTTCCAGCTCACACTCTATATTATTCTATAATGGCAAATCAATACTGTAAATACAGAGCAGTCTTTGTTGATTGCTGAATATTTATTTGGCTTAGGATTTATGGTCAAATATCCAATAACTGTTGCTTTGTTAGTGAAATGTTTTGTTGTTTAAGAGAACATATGAAGTGGAGGAAATATATGACTTTAAGTATTATATTCAAATTACAGAAAATAATCCTAAAATTTCACTTTTTCTAATGAAAAGATTAGACATGACACTTCTGAAAATAATGAAAAGGACAATGTCAACAGCATTTGAAGATCATGGCACTTTTTCATTTGCTTCAGGAAGCAGAGAGGATTATCTCAGAAGAAAAAGCTAAATAACAATAATATTTTGCTTAGCAATATGAAATAAAATGTTAAAACAATGAAGATTAATTCCTTTGTGAGTCAAAAATCATTGAAAATATCTCTCTGAGTTTTCAGGCATCAGGATCTGAGGCAAGGCTAAAATGTCTAGGTAGCAGAAAGAGAATCATTTAATAAGGCAGCTTTTTTATTTCAAATATTTCAACAAACTTTCTTTAGTCTTTGATTATGAATAGTATCTATTTAGTGCAGAAGCTCATTTTCTATAGTATTCTAATTGTGCACTACAAAGTAATTTTGATATTTAGAAAAGAAAAATGTTTTAACTATTTCACTGATCTATGTAACTTATTACTTTTTGGGGGGGTTGGGTTTTTGGGTCACACCCGGCAGTGCTCAGGGGTTACTCCTGGCTCCATGCTCAGAAATTGCTCCTGGCAGGCACGGGGGACCATATGAGGCACCAGGATTCGAACCGATGACCTTTTGCATGAAGGTAAACGCCTTACCTCCATGCTATCTCCCAGGCCCCGATACTTTTTTAATAAAATAAAAATAGCATGTAAAAATACATGATGGTAAATTAAAAGTTTATCTTTAAGTCATCCAAACAGCTTGAAATGTACTTTTTCTATAAATGAGCCCATATTCTTTTTTGATACCTAAAAAAAGGAAAAAATGTTTTCAGCAGCATAACAATATATGTTATTATATTATGTAATATATAATCAGACTTGACATTTTAATTGGATGATTCCTCTCTATTTCAACCATCACTAAAAATGTCATATAAACATACAAAGATATTATATTTTTGTGATATTGGATATTTTGCATCAAGATGTAGATTACTTTGATTTCTTGATCTTAGCAATTCACAACAAGACAACATCATAAAAAATATCAACCACTCTCTTGTTTTTATAATTTTTATTTTGATCAGTGGCTTGCATATTGTTGACAATATTATAGGTACATATTTACATAAAATCAAGGGGGTGTCCATCACCACTTTGTCCTCCCTACAGCTTCCTGTTTGTTCTACCTCCCATATCCTCCCCAACCCCCTCCCCCGGGGATGCTAGAATATGTGGTTCCCTCCGTACCTAGCTTACTACTTAGTACTCTTGGTCTTGGTGCCTCCCTTATTTCCCCCTCTAACTGGGAGGCAGGATTAGATAGTTCAAGTTGTGTGGTTTTGTTTGAAGAAGAGAAAAATAGTAAACTGGGGTAAACGTCTAATATGCCAAAAATGGGCGGAATCCTTCTAGAGGCTCTCATCGTACCTTTGAGACACTAAGGAGAAAAAAAACTGAAACACCCCAACAGTACAAAAAGAAATGTCAAATATCCAGTGAGCACTCCAGCGATAAGGATAGGCACCACAATAAAAGTCATGGTCTTGAGCTAGCAAATATGGCAGAGCACATAAAGAAAGAAACGAAAAGAAGAAAAAGAAACATATAACTATATATGGGGACAACAACTTCAATACCCACTCCAAAACAAAGAAATAGACAAAAACTAGATAGGTAAATAAAAATAAGAAAAAAATAATAATAATATGAAGACAAACATATAATATATAAAAAATAAAAATATGAATAAAGAAAAAAATGATTTGTGCTTCTTGCCCTTTTTTTCCCTCTTGCACTGGCACAGTAAATATAGGGGTTATTCGAAAAAGAATTCACTTGGCCGAAGCATTGTGGGGTTTCTCCACCCTTGTAGTATATTGTCACGGGATTAACTATAGGTTCCGTTCAGGTTAATTACTCTCCCGGTGGTGTTTTCGTGGTGTTTGGAAGACTTCTACTCCGTCCTGGGTGATGAAATCAGACCTCTGTATCTAGAGATCTCAGTATCTGCACAGGTCCAGGAGTGGGACTTATGATGAAGTCTTTCTTTGAGGTTCTAGAAGTTCTGTTCCCTCAGTGTCATATTAATCCATCTACTGTGGATTGTGGTCTTGCTCTTTGCACTGATCCTAGGAGGAACCTAGGATAGCGTCTTTCACTGTTTCCAGAAGCCCCATTCCGTTGGAATTGTCTCTGTCAGACCTTTGGAACTGGGGATCATTCAACCACTTTCTTAAAGTAGACATTAGTTAGATAGGTTACACTATGTGACCAAGATTTGCTCACTGGACTAGTGTTCCACTGGACTTTCCCTTAAAATCACAAAAGATACATGGGTGAATAAAATTATGGTTAAAGTTAAAAATACATCATGAATTATGATTACTAGCAAATTTAATATTATAACTTAAAGATTAAGAAGAAGTTCACATATGAAAATGAAGTTTTTGAACATAAATTTATTCAATCCTGAAAGTACATTTCTCCTTTGTAAAATAGTTAAGGTGAACATTAAAAATATTTTGAGTAATTATTAAATTGTGGAATACAAAATAATGAAGCAAGAGTTATTTTATAATAACCTTCAAAGAATTAAATCTAAAAAATACATTTTGGTATGTTTATTGAAACATTTTGGTAGTACATTTGGATTATCTAGATATATGTTGATGTTAAAAAATAAAATTTTGCAGAAGGCTCAAGGGATTTTGTTGTATTAATTGTGCTTACACGTGTACCACTTCTCTAGGGTAGGAAGAAATGAGGGAATAAGTGCTAGGGAAGAAGCCCTGGGTTTTCCATATGCCAGTAATGTGCTCTACTATTTCAGCCACATGCTTCTCTCCTAAAATCATCAAGATTTTCAAAGTTACTGGAAGTTTAAAAAAAAACCTGTAAGAATATCTCATATTAATTTATAACTCGAATAAATAAATATTTTTAATCTTCTGCCTGGGATTAGGCAAATAAATTTAAAATAAGAAACAAAATACCACTATGAAATCAATTTCTTGATTGTTTCGTTTCTTTGGGGAGCACACTATTGATACTCAGGGGTTACTCCTGGCTATGCACCCAGAAATCACTCTCGGCTTGGGGGGATATATAGGACGCCGGGTGATCAAACCGCAGTCCGCCTTAGGCTAGTGCTTGCAAGACAGATGCCTTACATTTGTGCCACTTCTCCGACCCCAATTTCTTGATTTTTATGACTTTATATTACCAGCATAGCAAAACACCATATAAATGTTGATGATAGAAAAGTTGCACAGAAATTAAACTATCACATTGAAGCTCGAGATAACTAAGAATTAAATTCCACCAACCAAGCAAGTAAAGGTTAACAAATTGGATTTCATTTCATTAGGAAGTTTCTGCACATAAAAGAAAATAAAGATCAGATTACAAATACAGGCAATAGATTTGGAGAAATTATTTGCCCAACACTCATATATCATGTCATAGATTTTAATATTTTAGATATCATAATATCTAAAATATATAACACACTGCAGAGTTTTATCAGAGAGCAACATACAACCCTATTAAAAATGGGAAGAACTGAACAGAAAGTTCTTCAAATAAGAATACAAATGGCCAAGACATATTTTTAAAATGCTATAATTACTAATAAACAAGGAAATTCAAATCAAAACAACAATGAAATATTACCCCACATCCCCACCCAATCTTATAGTCATCAAGGAGAACAACCACTCAGTAATGGCCAGAGCATCAAGAAAAGAGACCATCATTCACTATTAGTGAGAATGTTGACTGGTCTAATTTTTTTGGAAGACAATATGGACATTCCTAAAAAAAATCTAAAAATTTAATATCCATATGACTCAGCCATTTCATTTCTGGAAACATACCTTAAAGTTCCCAAAGCACAATACAGAAAGGATTTCTGCACTCCTATGTTCTGAAGCACTATTCACCATAGCTCAAATATGGAAACTATCCAAATGTCTAAAGAAACAGTTGATTGGGTAAAGAAACCATTATTCATGTAAACAATAAAATACTATGCATTTCTATATAAATGCTAGTCATAAGAAACTATAAAGTCATGCAATTTGTTGCTTAGTAGATGAATCTGGCAAGTATCATGTTGAGTGAAATCAGTCAGGGGGAGAGGAACAGATTCATAATGTTCTCTCTCATATTTGGGATATAAAGAAAATTCATAAGAGAATATCAAATGTGGGCATTAACAATAAAACAACAATAAAAATAAAAATCAAGAGAACTCTCCTTCAAGAGGAAGCCTGCCACTAGGTTGGGAGTAAGGGAGGATGGGAACAGTAGGAAAATGGTGGAGGGGAAAAATAACTGCCAGAGGAAGGCACAGGTCAGGAAGAAATCTGTAGATATAGTGTAGGGCAATAAACACTGACTGGTGAAAGGCTTGTGCAGAAACACTGAATCTCTGTTATTGTCTGAATCTCTGTCGTAAATATATCTGTAACTTTGTAATTCGTGGTGATTCAATATAAAATGGCATACATTCTGCTTACATTTCATTGTACTGTATTAATTTTGGAAATTTTATATACAGCGAGGTTTTTCCATTTTCCACTCATTCCAATAACAATCTTCTTCCTAAGTTTTGCCATTATAAAAATTAATAGCATAGATGTTTTTAAATATTTGAAATTCTGGAATTAAGTTAATACTTTTAAACCCATCCACTGATAATAATTCTCAAAACTAAACATATTCCAACAGGTCTGAATTTTTCCATTATGTGTATGTGTGTTTATATACTTTTTACAAAATATGCGTCTTACTAATTGAAAAAACTATTCAAAATATAGCCTTATCAAAATCTCAATATTTTTATTTTACACATGTTAATTGTTTTAAGAATCATTTATGCACCCTTTTTTACAGAGGTGTAATATGATAGGGTTTCAGGCTTATAGTATTTTACCTCCAATCCCTCCATCAGTGTCCCCATCCCTCCACCTGACACCTGGACAGATACTTTTTGTTTTGGTTGTGTTCCCATGCTTGCATTTATATTGGAACTAGTGGTATAAATATATGCTGATACTTTTCCCTGTATCACAGAGATGTACAAATCCCTTGGCAATTAATCCTATGTTACTTCTTGGCTGTTTTTTTTTTTCTTCTATTCCATTTATTTTCATCCTTGGCATTTTTGTTTCTGTAAATTTCGCCTCAACTTCGAAGCCCTTCACTCCTTAGATATGAATTGTACATCACAAATTAGTGAGGACATCCAGTAGATGTCCTTGTCTTCCCGGATTGCTTAATTAAATCAAAAATCCTTCAGTTGCATCCAACTTCCAGAAAAAGTCACACAATTTTATCTTTCCTCATGACTGTAAAATATTACATTGTATATCAGTCTTTTGTTATTAATTTCCTGAGTTCTTCCCACAGCCAAGTTATTGTGCTAAGAGAAGCAGCCAATAGAAGGAGGCATACAAATTTCTGCTATTTATTTCATTGGAAGAGTGGATACATCTGGTGAAACTCAAGACTACCTCATGAGACTGTACTAAGGGTTTATAACTGGTAACACTCGAGGGAACATATTTAATACCAGGGATTGAACATACATCAATCACATGCACGGCAAGTGCCTTCTTTCATAATATCTGTATGACCTAATCCTTTCCAATAAATTCTTGTGTGTCTTTGGATAGATAGCAAGCAATGGAATCACTGGTCACAAGGGTGCTCTATTAAAATTTTTTAGAAATTTACATAATTTTTCATAAAGACTGGACCACAACATTTACACCAGCAGTGAGTTCCTTATCACCAAATCCTGCCAGCAATAATTGTTCCTGTCCTTTTTAATACATGCCATCCTTCACTGTTAAGAGGTAATCTCATTAGTATCCTAATTAGTTTCCCTAATAAGTGATAATTAGCATTAATTCATGCACATACATTTCATCTGTCCGTCTCTGAAAAAGTTTCTTCATGTCGGGGGCTGAGTGGTGGTGCAGATGGGTAAGGCATCTGTGTTGCCGGCGCTAGCCTAGGACAGACCACAGTTCGATCAACCGCACCCCATATGGTCCCTTAAGCCAGGAGCGATTTCTGAGAGCATAGCCAGGAATAACACTGAGCATCAACGGGTATGGACAAAACAAGCAAACAAAAAAGTTTGTACAACCCTCTCTCAAATTTTTGAATGATTGATAAATTTATCCATAAAATATTTGTGAATATTTTGTATATCCTGGATATAAGAGACAGAATGGAAAAGAAGAAAGGAAGGAAGGAATGGAGGAAGGAAGGAAGGAAGGAAGGAAG
>PVKC010039905.1:0-12442 GCA_004027635.1 Crocidura indochinensis | reverse complement strand
ATCAGGCCCCGCCCACAGCCCCAGGCTGCCAGGGTTTGCAGCCAAGCAAGCTTTCCACACTCTCTTTGGGTTTCCAGAACTTTGGGGATGGGGATCGGGAGTGAGGTCCGGGGCGGGGCGTCCCTGAGCAGTGGCAGCGTGAGGATGGAGGCCAGGTGCCGCGGAGGCGGCCCCAGAATTCCGCAGGGTGTGTGTTGGACGCCGGCGCGGGCAGCTGTAAACATTGGCTCCCGCGGCGGCTGCAGGGCCGCAGCCAGGAAAAGCCGTTTTGTCTTGCAGCACCCCTGCCTGCGGCTCCGCTGCGACGAGCTGCTCTGCGGCTTCGTCGCGGTCCCCAGGGGAAGAGGGAAGGGGAAAGGGGGGCCGGAGGCCGGTGTTGTGTCCCTGGGTGGAGCGGGGAGCTTGGAGCCCAGGCCTTGCTCCCAGACCTTACTCCCAGACCTCCTGACTCCCCCTGCCCTAGGCCCCCACACTCACCCCCAGTTCTCCAGAAATTCCTCCCGGGACTTGTTATCTTTCTGCCCAGAGCCTGCGAGGGCGCCCGGGGCGCAGGGGCGGGACCTGCTGGAATTTGCATCCTCCCGAGCTAAATGAGACTGGCAGTGAGATCAGCAAAATCCATTTTTAACTGTATTTGGAGGTCACCCCGGGCTCCTTTCCTGGGGATGTTGGGAGCTTCCCAGCTTGCCTATACCTGGGGGCCTGCCAAGCTAGTGTCAGGGACTGGGGAGGGGGAGCTACCCTGAGGGGAAGTGGGCTCCTCTCTGGGACTCAGCACTCAGGCACAGCCCCCCCTGGCCTCTGTGACCTTGACCTGTGTGACCCCCTTGCTTCCCGCAGGGCTGGGGTTATCCCTCATAACCAGGCACTGAGAGTGGATGCCCAGGGCTGCCAGTTTGGTGCCAGGGACCCTGCCCTGTGGGAAGCTGTACAGGAAAGATGGGGACTAGGACAGGGCTGCAGAAGCTGCCTTGTTGCTGAGTTTCCAACCCTGGGAGGGTGGCTGAATCTCCAGAAACGGCCTACTGTGGTGGGCAGCTCCCAAGCCCCAAATCTGTGTCTGCATTTAGGGCCTGAAATTCCAAAGCAGTTGGTGCATTAGAAGCATCCACTGGTCCTGGAGTCAGAACCATCTGTGAGTCCTGGGGGTTGTTCTAGAACCATCTGCAGGTTTGGAGGCTGTTGTAGAACCATCCACAGTCCTGGGGCCTCAGCCTCTGCATTCAGTCCTGAAGTCAGGCCCAAGCTTTGTCCCCCTGAATGAGGACTGTGGTTCTGGTTCTGGTTGACTGGGGTGGGGATCCTGTAAAGCTGGAGGGGGAGATCTGCCTCCCCCACATTTCCTCAGAGAAGCAAGGCTCTGTCTAGGAACTTGTTGCGCTGTTATTTATTTATTTGGTTTTGGGGCTATGCACCTGGCAATGTGCAGGGTTCACTCTTGGCAGGCTCAGGGGACCATGTGGGATGCCAGGGATCGACCCTGGGTCTGCTGTGTGCCAGACAAGCGCCCTCCTCATGGTACTGTTGCTCCAGGCCCCTCTGAGCTTTGGAACAGAGAGAGGCTCAGCACACAGCAAGGTCTAGGATTCAGTCTCCTGAAAAGTCACAGAAACTTCCCCACCTGGGAGGTGCAGACTATGTGAGCCCCTTCATGGTGCAGAAGACTGTCCATTCAAACAGTACTGCGGGGATGCGGGACTGGGGTGTCCCTTTCCATGCTGTGGGGGTTTGGGATCCTGAAAAGGTGCCTCTCAGCACCCCATAGCCCCTCTAGCACGGACATGCTGAACATAGGGGGGAGGAGGTTGTACTGAGGTGGGTCGAGCAGCTGACGAGGGTGTCGGATTGAGGTGGGGTGTGCACTGTATGTAGCCGTGGGAAGACCGGAAGGTGGGATCCCAGCTTGTCTCACTGTCCCTGCTCTGCAAGTCTGACACTGCCACCCTTCCTCTGTTCTCTGGGACACCTCACCTGCTTCCTGACACTTCAGCAGTGCCTTCTTCTGCTTCCCTCCCACCTCTAAATAGACCTGCCTTGAAGCCCAGCCACGCAGTCTGAGTGGTGCTACAGGGCCCAAATTTAACCTCCTGCATGCCCTGTTTCAGGCAGAGAGTTCCAGAAGGAACTTTGGCTTCTAGTCTCTGAGAGTTCCAGAAGGAACCTGAGTGCATAATACTGAAAGCACATAAGACTCTGAATATATAATGCTCCCAAGAACACAGTAATTCAGCACA
Source organism: Crocidura indochinensis (assembly GCA_004027635.1). NCBI lineage: Eukaryota > Metazoa > Chordata > Mammalia > Eulipotyphla > Soricidae > Crocidura > Crocidura indochinensis. Next base: position 10,208 of record PVKC010039905.1, on the reverse strand, counting down.
TAATACCTTGAGTGCATAATACTTTGTGTACGTGATACTCAGGCTCACGATGCTAAGAGTTTATGATAATCCCTGCCTTTATTTAATACTTCGGGATCATTCTACTCTGAGTACCCAAAATTTATAATAGAGGCAGGTGCTCCGCCTCCAGAGCATGGAGGATCTTGGAGGGCAGCGAGGTGTTTCCATGCAGCTCAAGCCACCCCCGAAGCCCCTGCGCATCTCTGTCAGCTTTAGTCTCCAAGGTTCTGTCGGCGCCACCAGGGGTGCAGCCTTATTTGGCCGTGAGGCCTGCGTGCGTGTTTTGGAGATGAAGTCACACCAAGCTGGTGGTCCCAGGCCAGGGCCTGTACAGTGACAGCAGGGGGTCCTGGGCAGGGGGCTCCACAGCAGAGATGAAGGACGCAGCCACCAGCCAAGAGCACTCTGATGGAGGAGTCTCCGGGCTCTATGATAGCCGCAAGGGCCTTTCCAGTTGATCTGCCCCAGGGGTGCTCTCCAGTGCCATGTGGCCCTAGAGGGTGTTGTGTAGGCCTTACTGGGCCCTCCCCACCAGATGTGGACAATTCCCTGGGCCTCGGTTTCCCCAACTGTAAATGGGTTTGTATTTGCATGTGTGGGGAAACAGGTGGGATGAGCCATGGGAGCCTCACGGGGTCCCTGGGGTCTTGGCTGACTGGAGGGCAGCTGGTCTGGAGGAGAGAAGGGGAGTCTGGGGAAGGGTCAGGGCAGGAAACGCCACTTTTTCTCTCACACTTTCAGGTACTTTCAGGCCCTATGTTCTTTGTCTCAGCTTCCATAAGTGGGAGAGGGTGAGGAGGGGCTGGCTACCCTCTTGGGTGGCTGGGCAGGTGTGAAGGTTGGGGAGCCTATATTTGAGGGAGGGGGCTCATGTGCATGGTAGTGGGAACCTGTTCTATTCCTGCTTCTGTGTCAGCTGCTCAGTGAGTAAGTAGATCGGAGCTGGCGGCCCATTTTGAGGTGATTGTAGCTGGGCGAGAGCGAGACTTACCCTGCACAACTTGAGGGAGGTCCCAGCTGACACCCTAATTGGTCTTAGCACGGAGACATGGGCTGAGGCACCGGTGGGTGGGGGTGGGTGCTGCCCATTGCTGGACCAAGCCTTGTCTTTGCGCTAGTCAGGACCCTGGAAGTGTCTCTGTCTTCTATGTTCAGATCTTTCTTTTTGCTTTTTTTTGTTGTTGTCGTTGGTTTTTGGGCCACACCCGGTGACGCTCAGGGGTTACTCCTGGCTATTCGCTCAGAAGTTGCTCCTGGCAGGCACAGGGGACCTTATGGGGAACCAGGATTTCGAACTGCGGTCCATCCTAGGTTAGCGTAGGCACCTTATTTTCAGCGCCACCGCCTGGCCCCTTTTTGCTTTAATTTTGCCCTTTTTTTGTTTTGTTTTTGGGCCACACCCAGTGGTACTGAGGGGTATTCCTGGCTCTGCACTCTGAAATCACTCCTCAGAGGACCATATGGGATGCCAGGAATCGAACCTGGGTCCATCCCAGGTCGGCTGCATGCAAGGCAAATGCCCTACTACTGTGCTATTTCTCTGGCCCCTATTTTAGCCTTTTTGGGCACTCAGGGATGACTTGTTCCTGGCTCTGTGCTCAGGAATCACTCCTGGCAGTGCTTAGGGGACTCTAGAGTGTGCGTGCCAGGGATTGAACTCAAGTCGGTCAAATGCAAAGCCAATACCCTCCCCACTGTGCTGTGCTCATTTCTTTCCTTCATGAGCTCCCCTCACTCAATGCTGGACCTCTGAGCATCCAGGTCTTGCACCCTGTGGCCTGAGGGGTGCTCTCTGCACCCATTTCATAGATGGGATGCCTGGTGGGGGAGACTTAGCTCCTGTTTGTCTCCTGCCTGGTCCTGCGGCTGCATACAAGCACCCCTGATGACAGAGGAGACCCCCCTGCTCCTTAGGCTCTGGGTGGCCCCTGATATGCCCCCACCCCCCACCCTGAAGGGATCCCAGGCGTGTCCCACCCCCAATCCCCAGCCCCCCCTCAGGGGCTGTAAAAATAGCGCCTGGCCGAGCTGTCAGGAGCGGGCTGGGAGAGGCCAGCGCGGCTCCAGGCGGGCGCGGCGGCCCTGCAGATGGAAACCCGACGCGGCTCCGCTCACTGTTTGGTTTATTTTCAACCGAGCAGATGGGCCTGGCGGGTTTGTTTAAGTTCAGCGCAGTGCTGGGCCCGAAGCCAGGGCCGCCGCAGCTGCGCCAAAGGCTCCCCACCCCGCCCCCCAGCATTTGAACTTCAGCCTCACACATGGGTCGGGGGGCCTTCCCGAGCTGCTGGGCGCCCTCCTGCCTCTCCTGGGCCTGGGTCCTGTCATCCTGGCCTCCTCAACTCTCTCCTGGGCGTTTACTCTCTTCCCCCACTCTCTTTCTCTCTCTCTCCTCTCCTCTCTCTTCTTCCTTCTCTCCCTCTCTCATTCTCTCTCCCACTCCTCTCAGTGTTTCTCTGTCTCTAGCCCTCTTTCCTTCTCTGTTTCTGTGTCTCTGTTTCTCTCTCCCTTTTTCTCTTCCTCTCCTTTCTTTCTCCCCTTCTGTCTCTCTTTTTCTGTCTCTCACACCCCCTCCCTTCACCCTAGAGTTTCCTCCCTCTCATTTCCTTTCTTTTTTTTTTTTTTTTTTTGGTTTTTTTTGAGTCACACCCAGTGATGCTCAGGGGTTACTCCTGGCTATGCGCTCAGAAGTCGCTCCTGGCAGGCACGGGGGACCATATGGGAACCCGGGGGATCGAACGGTGGTCTGTCCTAGGCTAGCGCAGGCAAGGCAGCAGGCACCTTACCTCCAGCGCCACCGCCCGGCTCCCTCTCTCATTTCCTTTCTCACAACCCCCAGTCATTCTCCCTGCGGGTCCCCGCACCCCTTTACCCCTTTGGCCCTGCTCAGCCATTGTGACCTCTCAGCTCTCCTGGACTACCCCTAATGTGAGTCTCAGGGCCAGCCAGGCTGGGCCAGGTGGGGCAGCAGGCTCTGAAGCCAGGCACTGGGGCCTCACCTGGAGAACCCTCGTGGGCTGTCGATAGGGGTTACCTCCCTCAGAGTACGGGTGTGCACACACATGTATACCCAGGCACAAGGCACCCACACAGTACAGACACACATGTGCTCTCATACAGGTGTGTGTATACATAGATATGTGCTCATGTATAGACATGCACACACCAGTGTTCCACACATGTGTGCAATACATGACGCACGTTCATGTGTGCTTGTACCTACATACATGCCCATACCATCACACAGTACAGCCCCACAGCTATGTGCAAACATGTGTGCTTACGTGTAAGATACCTGCACAGTGCTCATGTGTATAGGCATGTGTGCTTCATATGTAGACGCTCATACAATGTGTACCTGTGCATGCATGTGCTCATGTGAGACACCTACACCAATGTTAATGTGTACAAACACATGTTTTATGCGTGCAGACTCATACAATGTTTGCATGTACAAACATGTGCGTACACACCCACACCTTCATGTGCTCATATGTAAAGGCATGCATGTCACAGGTGCTCACGTGTGCACTTACAGACACCACACACTCCTACTATACATACATGCTCATGCATACACATGCATGTGGGTGGGTATACACATGTATTCCCATACACACCCACACATGCTGCTCATATGCAGGGGGTTGGGCCTGTTTGGGTGCAGCTTCCTCTCCCTCAAGCCTCCCCATTTTGCTCAGCACATGTTGTCCACACCCCATCATAGCTGAGGGATCCTCCAACCAGTGACAACTCTGCAAAGACCCAACAGAGGGGTGCTGGGGTGAATCAGCACCTGACTCCTGTCAGACTGGGCCACTGGCCCACATCTCTGTGTTCTCTGCAGCACGAAGAGGGGCCCCTTATTCCAGGACCCCACTTAGTTCACTGAATCTACCCCAGTCTGGTGCCTGGTTCCTCAGGGACACAAGTCCACCAAGTGCAGACCCCAGGGAGTGCTTGTCGGGGGACTGTGAGCTGGGAGACAGCCCACATTTGTGAGGAGCTATAAACCTGGGAGCCCTCATTTCCTCTCAGTGGCAGCAAAGCTGAGGGTGGGGGAGGTCAGGCTCGAGACATGCCCTGCATTTCTCTCCTGGCCCTGACGCATCTGCATTGTCCCCCAGATGCCTGAAGCTCCCCAGATGCCTCCCATGTGTGCCGTTTCCAGATGAGTAGCAGGAACGGCCTCCTGCTGGGATTTCCAGGTGTGGTGGACTCGAACACAAACCCTCCCACCACCACTCCCATTCCACTCCTCCACTCTGATCAAGCAGATGTGACCTGAGCTGCCACCCCAGGATGGACTCTGGCTAGAATCTCTCCAGGCACCATCACTGAGAAAGGTCCAGGGCTCCCTCCACAGGGTGAGGCTGTGTAGAATCCTCTGGGTTCTAGAACTTTCCCTCCACCCCTCCGCTCCCAGCAACCTGTCATGTCAGGGACCCTGGGAGGTGGTGCTCTGGTCTCAGTGCTCAGAAGCAGAGGGTCTGGGGAGAAGGAAGAAGAGGTGGAATCCCCAAAGGCACATATGGAGACGTGGGCATCACTGGGGTGGTCTTGGAGAGCAGTGAGCAGCCATTTGTGAAGAATTAGGAGGCTGCAAGGGCTGGGGGGACTTAGGGAACCACCTACAAGCCAGGCCCGAGTCGAATTGTCACTTCATTTGACCATCAGCACCTCTGTAAGGCTGTGAGAAGTGGGTCCTACTGCAGGCAGCGCTCCTTGCTGGAGGCTCTGAGCTGGACTCTGGTCCCCAGGAGTGTGGGGGTGTCCTGGGACAGGTATGATAGTCGGATTGTTGCATCTGGTTTGTGGGTCCTGGAGAGTCTCAGAGCACTGGGCAGGAGTTGCTTGTGAGAACTTGTCAGTGTGAAGAGGGGTGCAGGCCACTGGATCAGGGTGACCAATTTGGAGGAACAATGCCTATGGTGGGTGATCAGGGTTGGGGGTTCCCAGAATCCTCGGGGCCTTGCTAGAGACATGTAGACCTGTGCCCCCATAGGCTGAGCCCAACTCCCCTGGCCATGTGGGCACCCTAGAGTTCTAGGGGGCCCTGGGGAGGGACAGGGCTTTGTGGTGGGTAGAAGGGGAGATTGTGAGCAGAGGCCTCGGCCTCAGTCTGGCAGCCACACTGTGGCCAGCCTGACTCCAGCCCAGTGGCGGCTCCAAGGCGGGTGCGAGGCCTGGGCCGCCGACCAGCCTGTTGGCTGCTTTCTTCCCGGGTACTGCCAAGCGGGATCACGGCCATACTCTGCTGGGAGGGCACGTTCGGGAGCCCTGCAATGGGGTGTGTGTGTGTGTGCCTGCAGACCAAGAGCATCTCTGCTTGGAGTGGCAGGGTCCCGCCCGGAGGCCTGCCTGGCTCAACACTTGGCTCTTAGTGCTAAGCCGCAGGACCATGGGCTGGTCTGCCCTGCCTCGCGCCTTGGGCATGCTGAGCCAGCTGGGCTGGCCTTGGCAGGGCCAACTCAGAGCAGGTCAGCGACACCTTGGCCTTGGAAGGCAGGGAGTGGCCTGTGGCCCTTGAAGGCCTTGTGCATGACCGCCCTCTGACGGGCAAGGATGCTTTCCAGGACGCTTTCAAGCTCTGCCCTCACAAACAGTGCTGCATCTTAGTCTTCAGTAATTATTTTCCACCAGTTTTGGGGCCACATCCAGCAGCACTCAGGGCTTACTCCTGGCTCTGCACTCAAGAATACTCCTGGCAGGTTCAGAGGACTATATGGGATGCCAGGGATTGAACCTAGGTCAGCCGAGTGCAAGGCAAATGCTATTGCTTCAGCCCTTTTTTTGTTTTGGTTTGCATATTTTGGCTACCCTGATTCTGTACTTAGGTATTATTCCAGGTAGGGTTCAAAGGACCTGAGTGGTACTGGGGAATTAAACCGGAGTTAATCACTTGCAAGGTGAGTGGCTTAACCCCCCCCCCTTCCCCTTTCCCCCACCATATCTTCAGCTTTATGTGACATTTCAGAGAGTAGGAGGTAGCGACTCGGGTTTAAAGAACTAGCTGCACCTCACCCAGCCTGCAGGTAGCAGAACTGGGATCAGAAACTGGGAAGGGTTATGGGTTCTAGAGTTTGGACTTTGGGGCTAATTTGTTTGTTTGCTTGTTTTCTTTTGCCTTTTTTGGACCACACCCAGTGGTGTTCAGGGGTTACTCCTGGCTCTGCACATAGAAATCACTCCTGGCAGGCTCAGGGAACACTATGGGAGGATCAGGATCAAACCTGCACAGTGAATGCAAAAATGCAAAGTGAAAGCCCTTCCAGCTTTGCTATCCCTCCAGCCTCATCCCCATCCTCAGGTTCTTCCTGAGCACACCCAGGGCCCAGGAATCTGAATCTTGAACCAGTGTCAGAGTGTTCTAATGGAGGGCCGAGTCAAGACCCCTGGAAGTGGGGTAGCCAATTCTACCCTTCCTCTGCTGTGTGACCTGGGCCACATCACGCTTCTTCTCTGGGCCACTATCACTGTCACTGCTCTTGGCTCTCCTTGGCCCTGCCCACCACTACCCACTCACTCAAGAGTCCAGAACTCAGGAGCAGTCATGCCAGCTGGGGCCAGGGTCGGTGTTTGTTTTTTTTTTTCTTCAGGGTCTGACTTTTTTGCCGTTGGAGGGAGAGGAGGAATGCAGGTTAAAGAAGGGTGCAGGGTGCAGGGTGTGGCCCAGAGGAGTCCCTGAGCCCTGCAGATCAACCCTGAGGTGAAGCTGCTTCTGGCTCTAGCACTGGCCCTGGCTGGGCACCTTGACCTGATGAGGGTGACCATGGTGGGTCTTGGGAGCTCCTCTCTGGTGCTGTTCCCACCAGCCCAGCATTGTCCCTAGAGAAAGGGGGTTGTGATTAGGTCCCCCAGACTCAGCCAGACTCTACCCCTGCAGACTCAGACATCTGCACTACCCACTGGCCAGATCCGGCCTCCCCTTCCTCAGGCAGTGTGTGTGTGGGTATGTGGTATTCTGGCCCCTCTTCCCCTAGTATGGGGATGGTGGGCACCCCTCGGCACGGGAAGCATTTTTGTGGGCCCAGGTGTCAGCAGGAGGTGCGATGGGCTTGGTGGCTGGGGCTGCAGCTGCAGCTCCACATCTGGCAGCAAGGGGAGTCTGGCCGCCAACGGCTCTTCCTGTCCCGGACGCTGGATCTGGCAGCCCCACACATCTGGACTGCGTTTGGGGGGCAGCCCACGCCTCCTCCGGCGCCTGCCCGGGGCTGGGTGGGCGCCACTGCCCGGAATTCCAGGCCCTCCCGGGCGCCCGCGTCCACTGAGAGGAAACACACGCTGGGGGAGACACGGGGGAGGGGGACACAGAGGGAGACACTGGGGTAAGGGGAAACCTGAGGGATTGCACGGGGTTGGCAGGGCCGCCACTGACTGTGACAGTTCGTGGAGGTAGGCAGGGGTCTGCAGAACAGGGCAGGGGAGTGCTGGGTACAGGAATCTGCAGGGATGCCTGGGTTAAGCCAAGGATGGGCCTGGGGGATATGGATGGGCCATGACTGCCTTGGGTCCTTCTCCTGATTCCACACTCCATGTCTCTCTGGTGTCCGTGGCCCATGGAGCAGACCTAGGTAAACCCCACTGGGGCAATTGTGCTGGGCCACCCTGGACATTTCCCAGGGCCCCCCCTTCCCACCTGAGTCCAGCCCAGTGGTGGTCTTTTGCCGTCTGTGTGGTAGGAACAGAATGATGCAGGAATCCCAGCACTAGGGACTTGGCATGTGTGGGGTTTGGCCTCAATGTGAAGATATCAAGGTAATGAATGGGGTGGGTGCCCCCACTGACCTAAGTCAGGTCTTTGAATTCACTGACACTAGTGGAAGGAATGAGAGTGGGAGGAGGTCGGGATCAGTTGAGTTCAATCCCAAACACTGCAGAGGACCCCCCTGAGTTCTGCCAGGAGTGACCCTGAACTCAGAGCCAGAAGTAAAGCCTGAGTACTACTGGCCATACCACCTGAATGAGCTATGAAGAGAGATGGGAGGAGGTCAAGGCCTGGGGGGGCCTGGGGGCCTTTATGTGAAGATTAGGGGGCAATAGGCCCCTACCTTCTCCTTTCCCCTCCCAAACAGCACTTCTTGCCTTTTCCTGCCTTCCCTGGGCATGTTTATTTTCCTTCTAGAACCTTCTCCCACAAGTTCAGGTCAAAGGAGGCATCTGGCTGTTTCCCTCTAACCTTTGCAGTCTCCAGCCTTGTCTCAGGACCTCATGGGGGATGTGGAGGCAGAGATGGAATGACTTTTGCTTCATTTTTAAAAGAAAACTCAGCCCTGGGGCCGGAGAGATAGCATGGAGGTAGGGCATTTGCTTTCCATGCAGAAGGTTGGTGCTTCGAATTCCAGCATCCCATATAGTCCCCTGAGCCTGCCAGGAGCAATTTCTGAGCATAGAGCCAGGAGTAAACCCCGAGCACAGCTGGGTGTGACCCAAAAAGCAAAAAGAAAGAAAAAGAAAACTTAGCCCTGAAGAAGACCTGGTCAGGGAGGCCAGGCTCTAGGGTGTCTGAGCAGAAATACCTGGTCCCTGATGTCATCTGGGACTCTCGGAACAGGTACCAAAGGCTGCACCAAGCTCTCCCCTCCAAACATTCCAGATATTCTCCAGCTGCAGGACACCGGGTAACATAGGAATCTGTCCAGGGACTCAGAGTCCTGCTGACAGGGACAGGTGTGTGGTCTGGTTCTATCATCGGTTAGCACCGGGCTAGCAATTCTGGGAGGCTGGAAATGTCCCATGTCCCTTCACCCAAGGTCACAGTCTCATTGCTCACTGGGATGCCCCAGAAGGTGGGGGGCAGGACAGATGGTGTGGAGCTTAGGGACATGGGATGGGGAGCTGCCTGCTTTGGGGAGACACAGGAAGGACCTGCCGTGGTCACAGCAAGTCCCCACTCACACAGGTAGCACATGGTCACACAGAGCTTGGGCCAGACACGAGCAGAGCATCCAGGAGCATCTGGTCTCATGAAGACTGAGCCTCATCATTCCCCTGCAATGTGTGATTCCAGGTGTGCCCCCTGAAGCCCCCTAAAATGAGAAAGTCAGTAGGGACTTGAATTTACTGTGACCAAGAACAAGTATGAGATTTGGGGTGTCCCTTGGGGTGGGACTTGCCTGGTCCTAGGCAGGAAACCTCAGGCTGTTGTGCCTAGATTCTGTGTTCCCTGGGGGGATTCAACAAAGTCCTGTGATGAGGTGCAGCTCGGAGAGAGGGAGGGGATCTGAGGGATCAGGAATGTGGAGGGCTGCAGTTTGGATAGGTAAACTGAGTCACAGCATGCCAACCGCTCCATGTGAGCAGTCTGAGTGCCCCTCCCAGGCCTGTGCTTGGAGGCAGGAGGCAGCGGGCTGGAGGCCCTGAATTGGGCACCGGGGTGACTGAGCTTTTGGGGGGACAGTGAACTGGGTCCCTAAGTGGGGCACTGGGGTCATTGCATCTTTTCAGGGGCTCCCTCCAGGAATGGTCATGGGATGGATCTCCCAAGGTTGCTGAGGGCAAGACCTTGACCCTCTCACTGGATGTAGTGGGATTTGGGGGGGGGGGTGTTCTGCCCCTTTTCTGGTTCTGTTTGGCAGTGGGGCCCTGCGCCCAGCTGGGGCCTTAACGCGGCCAGGTCCTGCCGGGCTCCTATAGTTCCGGGGCCTGATCCTAGGTGGCGCCAAACCCGGGCCTGGGCGTCCCCTCCGCCCCCTCGCTGCGGTGGGCGCGCCTGGGGCTGCGGGGGCTTAGGGGGCCTGCACCGGAGGGCTTGCGGACACCCCGGCTGCAGGGACCCTGCACCCCGCCCAACCCCCGCAGATGTGACTCGCAGATGTACAGCCTGATTTATGCCGCTGCCTCTAATTATTCCCAGCCCAGAGGAGGGGGAGGAGGAGGAGGAGGAGGAGGAGGAGGAGGGGAGGAGGAGTAAGGGAAGAAAGAAGGAGGAGAGGGAGAGAGAGGAAGGGAGGAAAGAGGAGGAGGAGGGGAAGAGGCACCCTGCAGGAGCTGGAACTGCTAATCCTGGGGGGGCCTCTCTGGGCTTGGGCTTGCCCCTCCCCTAGCTCCTAGGCCCCTCGGTGCGGGGAGGAGAGAGATCCTCAGCAGAGCAGAGCTGGGTGGGAACCCTGTCTGTGCCTTTTCCCAGCCAGGCCTGACACCCCCACCCACCCATGACTCTCACCCACACTGGCCCCCTGAACTCCGCT
>PVKC010039904.1:0-12446 GCA_004027635.1 Crocidura indochinensis | reverse complement strand
GGTTCTAATATTGAGATTATGAATGAGTATAGTGTATGCATTGTGTTGTGAATTAAGTCCAGGGTCTCACACAAGTAAGGTAATACTTTACTACTAAACTACGTCCTTGTCCCTGCAAAGTTTTAACTCCTTTTGATCTTAATATAAAGTAGAATCACTTAAGATAGTAAGCTTTTCATTTGTTTACTTTTGGATTTTTATCCCACACATGGTGATAATCCTGCCTGGCAGACTATATGCTGTGTAAGGGACCAAATACATGTTCTAGTCCCTCACTCAGAGCAAGAGCCTTAACCTCTGTCTACACAATCTCTCTGAGCCAAGAACTAAATTTTTTGTTGTTGTTTTTGGGTCAAACTCGGCAGCATTCAGGGGTTACTCATGACTCTATACACAGCGGTGGCGCTGGTGATAAGGTGCCTGCGTTAACCTAGGACGGACCGCGGTTCGATCCCCCGGTTCCCCATATGGTCCCCTGTGCCTGCCAGGAGCGACTTCTGAGCGAATAGCCAGGAGTAACCCCTGAGCGTCGCCTGGTGTGGCCCAAAAACCAACAACAACAACAAAAAAAAAGAGAAATCACCCCGGGCAGGCACGGGGTACCTTATGGGATGCCAGGATTGGAACCACCGTCCTTCTGCATGAAAGGCAAACGCTTTACCTCCATGCTATCTCTCCGGCCCTGAACTAAATTATTTTTAAAGTGGCAAATTCTCTACAATTTTATATAAACAATGGAAATCAAAGTTAATATATTATTATCATGTCTTTCCAAGGTGCTATGAGGCTTTGACAAGAAAATTTCATGAGGTATCACATTTAAACAGAAGACTAGATACTTGAAACCACAAAACATTTTTTTCATTCCCTCTTATAAAAAAAGAAAATTGGAAGAGACTATGGTGTATCAGAAAACCATATCATTTTAATCAGAAGATTTGTGCCACATAAACCTTCTATTACAAATTTTAAATATGATAGATTTTTCTTAGGTCTTCAGTTTAAAACTTCAAAGGAAAGAAGACTTGTTAGACTACAAATGTGTTGTGATTTAAAGCTACTAAATTGATCCAAATTTGTGAAGGTAGTACAATTTCAGTGAATAAAACTCTTTAATAAAAAGCAAAAAAGATGCATACTAACTTTGAGAAAATTTTACAACACAAACAACTCATGTGAGGGTAATTTTCTCTTGCAACCGAAGTGAATTACAAATCTTTCACAGTAACAGTAATAAATGGTCTGGTTCTGGTAAATGACCGGACAGCATATACACATAGCCATCTAAATTTGTTTTTGTTCTTGGGAGAGAAGAAGAGGCAGATAATAAACAACATTAGTGGTGGAGATTCTTGGATACGTGCATATGCACATCTTGTTGTGTCTCTTTAGTGAATTGATTCTTCAGTTCCATAGTAGATTTAATGGTTTGTGATTTTGTTTTAATGAGTGATGTTTGTCAATTTTGATGTCAGGGTAATGTTGGTCTCATAGAAACTTTCCAGAATGTTTCCCATTTCTTTCATTATTGGAAGATTTAAAAAAAAAATTGGTCCTCTTAAAACGTCGTGTAGAACACTATCATGAAGCCCTCTAAATTTGTTTTTGTTCTTGGCAGAGAAGAAAAGGCACATAATAAACAACATTAGTGGTGAAGATTCTTGGATATTTTCTTTTTTTTTTTTTGTGGTTTTCTTTTTTTTTTTGGGTCACACCCGGCAGTGCTCAGGGGTTACTCCTGGCTCCATGCTCAGAAATTGCTCCTGGCAGGCACGGGGGGACCATATGGGGCACTGGGATTCGAACCGATGACCTTTTGCATGAAAGGCAAATGCCTTACCTCCATGCTATCTCCCGGGCCCCTTTGGATATTTTCATGGTAGCAAAAATGCAGTAGCTTTGTGGACTAAAGGAATAAACACTATTTTAATTACATTACCTAAATTACAATGATTTTTTCATTTAAAATGAATCATAGTATTTCCCAATAAGTGTGTTGAGGGATAAGTAGGGTAAGACATTAAAAATGACCATTTAATGATCATTACTAAAAATGATCATTTAGTACGTTCCAGTGAAATCACAATGTAAATTATAGCTGTTGGCTGTGCTCATGGTTGTTCCTGGTGGTGCTCAGGGGGTAATCCACGATGCCAGAATTGAATCATGGCAGGCTAAACGAAAGAAAATTGCCTTCACCTTTGTACTACATTTCTGATCCCAATAGATTAGCTGTTAAAATGAATTTAATCCTGCTCCAGATATGATTATAAATATAGCAATGGTCAAACTTTATTAAGTACGGTATGCTAGACTCTGCACTAAGCACTTTACATAAGTCTTATTTTTTCACAACTCAAAGACATATTTATCTTCATTTTATAAATTAGTAAATTGTAGGTGAATAAAATTAAGTATTTCTTTCAAGTGAGAGGGATCTGGAGTTTGATCTAGACAACATCTGGACTAAATAATTTCTTTCTCTTCCCTGCACCCTTCTTCTATCTTGTTCTATACCTCCAGGGTGGTGTCTATGATGCAATTAAAATTTCTCTAGTTTTCTTGACTTCAGTTTGAATTCAATTGACAAGGAGTCTCTGATGGGAAGAGAAAATAAAACTTAATCTATTCTTATGTTTCCCCATACTAAGTGATCTCTGGTTTTCACAAATGAGAATCATAATTTTCAAGCCACAACCCTTTCAACTCATTTTTCCAAAACTAGTAATATTTCTCTATCTTGTCCCTTTAGATCAAGGATTGGTTACAGTACTATTACGGATGCCAATTATATAGCATGGATTTTTAATTTTTTGGTAGTCCCTTACAATCATTCCATAGTTCTGTAAATAATTCCATTTTATATAAAACTCACTATGCAGATTCAGAGTGTGCCTCCTATTTTCTTTTGATCTTTGTCTTAATTAATAAATATTCTTCTTGGAACATCATAATTCCTCAATTCTCCAAAAATGCCATACTTCCCTACAACTCTAAGATTATCCAATACTGCTTCTAGAATGGCTTTCCCAATACTTCTGTTGGAAAATTACTTCTCATTGTTAGTGAATTCTCAAAGCAGTACTCTTTCTTTTAAATAATAATTTTGATTTTAACCAAAGTGGATTACAAATCATTCACCATAGTAGACATTGAATCGGGGGCATTCCCACCACCAATGTTGTCCTCCCTCCACCCCTGTTCCCAGCATGCATCCCATATCATCCTTCCTTTGCCAGCCCCCCCCCCCACACACACACACACACAGGGGCTGCTAGTATAAGTGGTCCCTTCTGTGTCTAGCTTATTGTTGTAGATTGGGTATTGATTCTGTTGTAGTTGGCTTTGGATTTGGTGTTTAATTCTGATCATTTTTTATTTCTACTCAATGTTTATACGTCTGTTTGGTCTTGTGCTCTCCATTATTTCCCCCTCAATTTGTGAGGCAGACCAAAATGGTACTCTTAAACTTTCTCTGGCACTACCATGAATGAATATAACTCTTGTCGCATTCTATAGATATCCACAACTTGGCCATTCTTTATATGTACATGATATAATGAGGTGCCAATGTCTCAACATTTACCCCTATACCTTGTACAAGTAAAAATAACTAAAATATTCCTTAAACATTGCCATTATGCACATATATTCCATATATTCTTCACTCATTTTTTCACCTTTAAGTCTTTTGCTGATTTTTTAACAAAAATTTGTTTTAATTTTTATTGAAGGTTTTCTGCATAAGATCGACCCTGGGCTCCAGGCATACCAGGCTGCCCAAATCCTGAGTCATTTTCCGTGGCCCAGGTGAAACTTTTTCACACATTAGCTATTGTTGGTGTCAGGTTCCTGTATTTAAAGATTCTGGATTCTGTGCATTTCCTTCATTGAAGTCAGGCTGATGTGGAACATCCTCTAGTTTCACCTCACCATTAGATGCGAAGAGACCTGCCCTGCAAACAGGTTGTTGCTGTTGCTAAGTCATCTGGGTGTTAAGAGAACACTCTTTAGAGTAAATCAATGCCAGAGCAGCGGTAAGGTCTTCCTTGGTAGAGGTTTGCTTCCTGGTAATGTTATAGACAATTATGGTTGTTTCTATAGATGGTATCCATGGTTTAGAGATATATGGGTAATGCCCATTTTTCTGAGGCCTGAGCCAAGTCATTATGCCAATGTTCAGGGTATAAGGCCTAACTGCATTACAAAAATTGTGTTCCTATCTCTATTAGATAGGAACTTGGCTGCATATGCAATATTTTCCCATTTTAATGTGTCTATGCGAAAGAGGAACAATGCCACAAGTTATTATTGATGCATCTGGGGGCCTATGGAGCAAGTACAAAATTCCCTATAACTTGGTTCTAACATGAATTCTAAACAGAGAGACTCTTCTACCAGAATTCCTTATTGAACAGATCCCAAAGGGAAAAAAAACACAGCAGGCAAAATTGTCACTATATAAGAGAATATTCGAAAAGAGTTATAGTTGTTAAGGGAATACATTTAAGATATACAAAGGAAATACACATGTCTTTTTTATGTCTTTAGAAATAGTCAGGGGGAGGATGTTGATTCTGGGACACCACTTTGGTCTGGATTTGGCCATCTGGAGTTTGCAAAATGACTCCCAGCAGTCTTACATCAGGAAATGTCTTTGAGTAGGGGCTTCTCAGAAACAGAGTATGGTAGCAAGTAGCAAGCACAGGTACACAGTGAAGGAAGATGGAGGATAGGAGGCTACTGAGAGTAGATAAATAGAAACAGTATTGGTTTCTTCTCAGGCTGAGAGTCTACTTTTTCACTTTGGAAGCTGGTTGGCAGCTGGCTCGAGTGAAGATTATGATCTGCAGCCAAGAACTGGGGGTAAAAATGGTTAAAAGTGGGGTAATAGACGGTGGGGGTGAGAGTAAAAGACTAGAAATGAGCTAGTAAGGTGATGAGCCAGTGGGAGAAGAAAAGTATACAACATAGACATTCTGTATATTGTAAACAAAGATCAAGCCCTATGATATCCTATTAAACTATCTATACTTTACTTCTGAGAATGGACACTGGTGTGAAGGAAAGTTGCTAGCGACTTCCCCAAGATAGATAGACCCTCTTGTGGAGGGTGTGGGTTGGGGAAAACCTGGGGTTCCCTATAAACTCCTCCCCAGTACCCAGGTTGCTGTCCCCCTGGGCGAGGGTCCAGAGATAGCCCCAGAGTTATGGACTTATTTTTAAATAGTTACAGAAAACACTATTGAAAACACTACAGAAAACACTATATACATGATGTGAACTAATAATATCTTGATAAAAAAATTTTTAAAAACAATATACCAGGAGAAATATTATTAAAATATACTACAAAACTAAGCTTGCAGGTCACATGCTTAATAAATTGATTTACTGAGAAAAATGCATAATCTTTGAAAAATAAGTGGTATTTTCAATATTTTAGGATATAATTACTGAGTTTTAAATTCCAACCCAATTTTATTCTTAAAAATAGACCTTAATGCCATGCATATATAATACATTAAAATAATAACTGATTTAAACTCACCTAAATAGCCTAATGACTCATTAAAACAACTTTCATTTCTGTTAATAATATAGTTCTTCTCTCATACATAATTCATTTCTCATTTAGTCATTTCTAAAGAAGGCTGAATTACTGTCACAAACCTCTTCTGTACTAAGCTCTTAAGAGGTCATTCCCCTAGATCAAAATGTTGAACACTTAAATTGGGAGCTTCCAAAGATTTGATAGTTTTTGTTCTGAAGATCTATTGTTACAATATGGTTGCTCAGAAAGTCAAATAATAATCAAGACTTTTTATTAATTATTTGAGATTAGGATGTTCGGTAACTTTCTCTTTTAATCGCTAAAACTATGGATATTTTTCCTTTTTTCAGGAATGAAATAAGCCTGATTAATAAATGCTTGGTACACATGCTATGCAACATTTATAGATGTTCATGTCCGTTTGAAGAATACTTAATAATTTTGCCTCTATTGAACAATAAAATTGTTTTCTAAGTAAAATATGTATAATAATAGGGAAACTCTTAGTTACCAATTAAACAATATTGTTTTAAACAATTTATTTCTATTTTGAAAATGAGTCCTTAGTAATCACGGTGTTTAAATAGAGATAATTTATTTAAAAATATGAGTCCTCAAAAAAAAAATCCCACAAATTACTTTATTGCATATAACTGAATAATTAAGGAAGAACGTTTGGCTACCTTCACTTAACATATCATATGCTAAGTACTTTCCATTCTAGATTAGCCCCACCAAGACAAGGTAACAAAGTCTAAGATCACATTAATAAATCACTGAGTCTCCAAAACCTAGCCTCAATTTTTTCCCCATTGGATTAAGCTGTTTGACCAGGAGGATGAGTACAAAGTAAAAACAGTTTCATGAGAAGTTAATTTGTGATTTCTTTATGCCCATTGGATTCATCCTTTGACACAGAGAGAATATAGGTTTTATTTTAGTCCATTACACTTGACCTTCATCACTGGAGAACTGTTCTATAAAATAAACTCATCCTTACTCTAACAATGCCAAATGCTAGTAGAACTCGGACTTGCCCTTTTGTTTTCATTCTCAGAGGATCAGTGTACTTAATGTTGTATCATCAGTTCTTTTCAATTAAGTCAGGTCCTATTTCTGCCTGGACACTCAGCAACCAGACAAATGGCTTCAATTATCCAGGGTCTTTTGCTCAATCAGTAGCCAATTTCCTGGGATAAAACAGCTAACATTTTCAATGTCCCTCACAAGTATTATTTCAAAAGAATCCAAAGAATGTGCATTTTGTATTCCATTGTATAGAACCACTGTTTCTTAGCCACTAATCTGTTGTTAGGCACCTGGATTGTTTCAAGATTCTAGCTATTGTAAATGGTGCTGCAATGAACATAGGGATGCAGGGCATATTTTTGTATTGTGCTTTTGTGTTCCTAGGACTGGTATTGCTGGATCATATGGGAGCTCAGTTTCCAGTTTTTTTTAGGAATATCTATATTGTTTTCCAGAAAGGCTGTACTGTATAGCATTCTCACCAGCAGTAAATGAGAGTTCCTTTCTCCTGCATCCTCCTCAGCATTGATTGTTCTTGTTCCTTTTGATGTGTTCCAGTCTGTGGTGTGAGATAATACCTAACAAAATCTTATTTTCAGTGATATGGAGCATTTTTCATGTGCCTTTGGCTATTTGTATTTCTTCTGTGAGGAAATATCTGTTCATTTCTTCTCTTCATTTAATGATGGTGTTAGATTTTTTTTCTGGTTATGTCAATGTTTGTATATCTTAGATATTAGCCTTTCAGATGTTACTGGATGAATGAAATTTGCTTACGCATAGATGGACATAAAACTATTATCTGAGTGAAATTAGTCAGAGGGACAGGAACAGATATAGAATAGTCTCACTCATATTCGGATTATAAGAAAAATAAAAGACTCTAATTACACGAATGTAATAATATCCAGAGACAATAGAGATGAGGACCAGGAGGACCACCCATGATATGAAGCTTTTCATAAAGAGCGATGAATAAATTAGAGCATTTACCACCTGACAACTACATGGCAATGATAGTGAGTGAGAAAGATCCAGAATGTCTGTTCCAGAGATAGGCAGGGGTTGGGGGATGGAAATAGGGGAAATTAGTGGTGGAAAAATTGCACCTGTCAGGGTGTTGTACATTTAATGTCTGAACCCTAATTACAAACATTTCTATAACCACACTGTTTAAATAAAAATATTTATAAATAAATAGTATGATTAATACTAAAAAATAATATGCTATTTTGACAGCTTATACAGGAATAAATTGTGTCTATTTAGAATTTTATAGTTTTCCTTTCAAAAGTGCAAAATCTAAATAAACTCTTAACCCAGAAAAGTCAAAGAATTGAAAAAATTCAAATTAAAGCATAAAGCAGCAAATAAAATCTCCCTGAATGTATTATTAAAAAAGAATAAATTTGATATATTTGAAGCCCTTGATATGCTTGGAAACAAAATTACTTGATATTGTATGAAAAATCATAATTAGCTGTTTGAATATTATTTTCCTATTTATTGCTTGAAAAAGTATTTAATCTTCCTTAATAATTGAAGTAAAAATACATACAATAAAATAGACATGTTTTATAATGGATGAGTTTTGACAATGAATATACCCAGAAAACCAAGTCCAGATCAATTTATAGGATATTTCAATCACCCTAGAGAGATTTCCAGTGTCTCCTAGTCGAGCCCCTTCATGTCCACAGACAATCAGCTGTTATCTGTCTCTAAACTTAAGGTAAGTATAACTGCACAATATATTTATTTTTTGGGTTTTTGCCCACACCCAGTGATGCTCAGTGGTTACTCCTGGCTACGTGCTCAGAAATCGCTCCTGGCTTGGGGACCATATGGGATGCTGGGGATCAACTGCGGTCCATCCTAGGCTAGCACAGGCAAGGTAGGCGCCTTACCGCTTGCACCACCACTCCGGACCCTCAATATGTATGTTTTACCTCAGATTAGTTAGAACTTATTCCTGATTCTACACATATTTGTAATTTTGAAAAATGCATTGCATTCTTTTGTTTGTCATTGTGAAAATTAACAGTTTTGAGTGCATTTTTGATGGACTTATAAGTTGCTTCCAGATTAGAGCTTTATGAATAGGGTTGCTATATAGAATCTGTTTTAATAACAAAAATTTGTTTTAATTTTTATTGAATACTATGACAAATAACATAGCTAAGTAATAAGGCTTATGTTTAACTTTACAAGAAGTTGAAAAACTTTCTAAACTTTTCTAAAAAGTCATGCAGACAAACAATGATATATAGGGCTGGAGTGATAGCACTGACATTTGCATTGCATGCAGTTGACCATGAGCAATTTCTGCTAGGAGTAACCCCTGGCGCTGCTGGGCATGGCCTTTGGTTGCTGTCTTTATTGTTATAGTGCTTTCCAGGGTTTTTGTTCTTTTTGCTTTTGTTTTTTTTTTTTCCGGGGGGGGGGGTATTTTTTGTATTATTTTTATGTTTTCTGTCCTTTTCCCCTTTCTATTCTTAAACTGATTTTTATAGGCTCTAGAAGGACTCCTCCTGTTTTTGCTTGTTTGAATTTTTGCCCTCCCCCTTTTTACTTTTTCTTTTTTTTTTTTCCTTACCTTCAAACAGAACCACATAACTTGAACCATCTTGTTCTGTCTCACAAATTGAAGAGGAAATAATGGACGGCACCAAGACCAAACAGTCGTATGAACATTGAGTAGACATAAAAAATAATCAGAGGAGGCTGGAGCGGGCAAGGGAAAAAATCAGACTTAAACACCAAATCCAAAGCCAATTACAACAGAATCAATACCCATTCTACAACAACAAGTTAGACACAGACAGGACCACTTATACTAGCAATCCGGGGGGCAAAGGAGGGGTGATATGGGATGCATGCTGGGAACAGGGGTGGTGGGAGGACAACATTGTTGGTGATTCAATGTCACTATGTACCTAAAATACTACTGTGAATGTTTTGTAATCCACTTTGGTCAAAATCAAAATTATTAATAAAAAAGATATATAAATATGTTATTCCATATTTTCATTTACAACAGACTTAATTGTGGGTATTAAAGTGAATAAAGTATTAGTATTCACCATTATTCATAGCATAAATCATTTTGTGTGTTATTAAATATACATTTAGATAATAGCTTTGAATAATTGTCCTCTGTAAAACAGAATGTTTATTATTCAAGTAGAGGGGTTTGTTGCTTTGTAAAAGCAATGTATTAAAAATGTTTTCTGCTAGATATATTTGTAAATACTTTCTGTCAGATAATAAATTGCCTTTTAATTTTACTGACTATATGTGTGTGATGTTGTTTGGGGACATCATGTGTCACACATTATTAGGGATCAAGTCCACAGAGTTATACATTAAAGGTTTGTTCTCTAATACATGTCACATCCCGTGTCTACCTTTTTAAAAAAATTAATAAAGCTATCTAACCATCTGAGACACAGAAGCTTCAAACTGTAATGAAGTACAATTTTTTAAAAATAAATTTAAAATCTCTTTACCACAAATTATCTTAAATTTTACACATTTCCTAGAAAGTGTACACTTTCAGCTTTATATTTAAGGTTATGATATTTCTTAAAGCAATTTACATTTTAGGCTGTTTTTATCAGTATCACTAAAATTTGAATATGGCATTAAATTCACTGATCTCATATCAAATAGAGTCTATATGACTAATTCCATTCATTAATAATGACTTTTAATTGTCACTGAACCTTTCAATTCTGGTGTTTTCTTTTTGAATTAATTGTTTCAATTTATTTCTAACAATATTTATTATTAAAGTTTTCCAATCCTTTCCTGAATTAGGCACTACTCTTCCTTTAAATTCATCAACTTCATTATAATAATAATGATATTCAGATATTTTGGTAATATAGGCATCAAATTCCAAGTAAAGCTCTTTAATTTTTTTTTTTTGGATAGTATATTGCATCTTCATGCTTCTTAATATGAATTGTAATTACACATAATAAACTGCAAGGTGGTTGGATTCTTGGAAGACATGAAGGATTATACTAATTAGGCCTCAATAAATTGCTAACAGAACCTTTTGTACCTGCCAGACTTGTTTTTATGCTTTGTCAGTGGATCTATAATGACACAACTTATTTTAAGTTGTGCTTCTTCCTCCTAAGGTTTGACATTTAATATGTTCTCAACAAAAGTTCTGAGCCATGAAGCAAGATCTTTCCACTGTTGGTAAGGCCTTCACTCCCAATATTTTATAAAATTTTCCAAAATTAAGCGTTTAGCTCTGCTAAAGCTTCCTTTTTCTAAATTTCAGTGTTACACCTGTGAAATACACAAGAAAACTCATAGAGGCAACTTCAAGTCCAATTCTCCTTTTTATTCTGTGTTTGTTCTACCTCATCATCACCACCTAAAAATTTTAGCCTCTTCAGAAGATGTAATATTTTAACTAAGACAACTCAGTAAGATGACCACTCCCTATTGCTGTGCCTCTCTTTCCTATTACGATACTGGAAAATTTTATGCTTTTTTAACTTCTCTCAAGATCATATTCACACTGCGTGTTTCCAATGTCATATATAAATATCTTTATTATTTTATAGTTGTGTACATGGTATTCTATGTTCTACTACTTATTCTACAATGGTTGAGTCAAAGTTGATAATCTACATTTTTATCTATAGGCCATAGGACATCTAAACATACTGATTTCAATGATAACTTTAGAAAGATTGTAACTCAAGTAAAATCATAACAAAAGTAACTGAAGCATGTTAATATAATATAACCACAAGAATAAAACTGAACAAAGAAGTATTTCATGAAATATCTTTAAGACTACAAAATAATTAAAAAATCATGTTGGTGATAATTTCTAAATTATCATAAAATGTATTTCTGACATAATTATATCATATCACACTAGTAATGAAAAGTATCCCCTATAGTAGTAATTCATTAAATTGTAAGAGTTTGGGAAACTTCATTCTTCATCTATAGTTTCATTTTCCCCATTATATGTTAGAAAAAGAACCATTAGAAATATGTCATAAGAATTAAATTTGTGAATATATGCTTGAGTTAATATATTTGATCAGGATTCAAAGTGACTTCACAACTTCTGAGCCCAAAGAAATGAAGTTAGAAATTGAAATCAAGTGAAAACCAAAAGCTGGAATAAAACAACAACAACAACAACAACAACAAAACACTTCATCTCTAAATTCTTTCAAGTACTACTTTGTTTGGAATGCTCTTTCCCTTTAAACTTCAGAAGATTTCCCCATCACAGTAACCCCTTTTGGGCCCTTCATCAACATCACTTAATTAAAGATGCAAAATATGCATCTTTATGCATATGCATAAATATAAAGAACAAATATGTTAAAAAAAAGTCACAGTAAGCTGTAGATTTCTTTTTTTTTTTCTGGTTTTTGGGTCACACCCGGCAGTGCTCAGGGGTTACTCCTGGCTCCATGCTCAGAAATAGCTCCTGGCAGGCACGGGGGACCATATGGGGCACCAGGATTCGAACCCATGACCTTTAGCATGAAAGGCAAACGCCTTACCTCCATGCTATCTCCCGGGCCCCAGCTGTAGATTTCTAAAACAGAATTTTTTCCCAAAGAAAACACCTTTACCTTCTCTTAAATCTTTATTCTGGTTTACCCTACACTTAGCTACATTGAAGTAAATTGCTATGTCATTTCCTTGATGTCCATAATCTTCTAACTGTCCCTTGCTTCCAATCTACTCATCACATCTTCCAAATAATTCTCATAAATTAACAACCTAACCACATCTTTCCATTCTGAAATATACCAAATACTTCAAACATTCTCCAAATAAGACCTTTTAATATTTTTTTTTATCTCTTCTG
>PVKC010039903.1:0-12442 GCA_004027635.1 Crocidura indochinensis | reverse complement strand
CTTGATTTTGTGGAGGTATGTTTTATGTGTCAGCATGTAGTCTATCCTGGAGAATGACCCATGTACATTGGAGAAGAATGTGTATCCAGGGTTTTTGGGATGGAGTGTCTGATATATATCCACTAGTCCTCTTTCTTCCATTTCTCTATTCAGGACTAGTATGTTTTTGTTAGGTTTCAATCTGGTTGACCTATCAAGTGTTGATAGGGTCATGTTGAGGTCTCCCATAATTATTGTGTTATCATTGATTTCTTCTTTCAGATTTGTCAGTAACTGTATTAGATAATTTTCTGGTCTCTCATTGGGTGCATATATGTTTAATAGTCTGATTTCTTCCTGTTGCACATATCCCTTGATTAGTACATAGTGTCCATCTTTGTCCCTTACCATTTTTCTGAGTATAAAGTTGGCATCATCAGATATTAATATGGCCACCCCAGCTTTTTTGAGTGTATTGTTTGCTTGGATGATTTTCCTCCAGCCTTTGATTTTGAGTCTATGTTTGTTCTGATTATTTAGATGTGTTTCTTGTAGGCAGCAGAAGGTTGGTTTCATCTTTTTGATCCACTTTGCTACTCTGTGTCTTTTAATTGGTGAATTTAGTCCATTAACATTGAGGGAGGTGATTGTCATAGGATTTAATGTCATCTTTGTAGATGTTTTTGTTGTTCCTGTGTTTGTTGGTCTCTCTTGTCTTAGAGTAGACCCGTCAGTTTTTCCTTTAAGACTGGTTTATCATCTGTGAAGTTTTTAAGCTGTTGCTTATCCATGAAGTTATGTATTTTTCCTTCATACCTGAACGTGAGTCGGGCTGGGTGCAGTATTCTCAGTGACGCATTCATTTCATTCAGTCTTGTCACAATATCCCACCACTGTCTTCTGGTCTTGAGAGTTTCTTGCAACATGTCTGCTGTATGTCTTATGTATGCTCCTTTGAATGTAATTTCCCTTTTTGACCTTGCTGCATTCAGTACTCTATCTCTATCTGTGGGATTTGTCATTGTAACGATGATGTGTCTGGAGGTGTTCTTTTTGGGGTCTCGTTTGGCTGGTACTCTTCGGGCATGCGGGATTTGGTTGCATGTAGTTGTTAACTCTGGTAGTATATTTTTGATGATGTCTTTGACAGTTGATTCTTCCTGGTGATCTCCTACTTGGGTCTCTGGGACTCCAATGATTCTTATGTTGTTTCTTTTGGGTTTATCAAAGACTTCTATTTTCATCTGTTCACATTCCTTGCGTACTTTTTCCATT
The DNA here is from genome assembly GCA_004027635.1 of Crocidura indochinensis. Classification (NCBI taxonomy): domain Eukaryota; kingdom Metazoa; phylum Chordata; class Mammalia; order Eulipotyphla; family Soricidae; genus Crocidura; species Crocidura indochinensis. Next base: position 11,188 of record PVKC010039903.1, on the reverse strand, counting down.
GCATGCTCGTTTGTCCTAAGGTTCTTTTCCCATTTTTCTGCTGTGTTGAGATTTTCTGCATCTCATCTTCCAGTAGTCCGATTCTCTCCTCAGCTGCTCTTACCTTGCTATCGAGGGCATCCACTGAGGTTTTCAGTTGAGCTACCGTGTTTTTCAGGCCTGCCATTTCAGTTTGAAGTTTTCTGAGTTCTGTCGTTGTGTTCTGTTCAGATCGATCTATGCTTTCTTGGAGTTTTACAAACATATTCCATATTTCTATTTTAAATTCCTTATCCAAGAGTTTAAGCGAATGATTGTGATTTTTAGGGTCGTCCAAGCCATCATCTTCATTCTCAGTGCCTAGTGTTTGCCTACGAGCTTTCCGCATTGTTGCTCTAGTAGTGTGGTTTTTCCTGTGTGTTGTGATGGGGTTTATTGGTTTATTGGTTAGAAAGAGTTCTCAAGGGAGAGGTCCAAGAAATCAGGACAGACAGAAGCAGGAAGAGATCCCCTCAGTCCTCCGTGCTCTTCTGGGGCGCCAAGATATCAGAGCGCAGCAGGGCGGAGTTTCCCACAGGAGTAGCTTTCAGCCCTCCAATTGGGAACCTCTGCACCCGGCAAGATCTTACTCACTCATTGGCTCACTGGCGGCTTCAGAGTGCAATGATTTCTGGGTTCGCTTCCCAGAGCTCTGTTCTCAAGGGAGAGGTTCAAGAAATCAGGACAGACAGAAGCAGGAAGAGATCCCCTCAGTCTTCCGTGCTCTTCTGGGGCGCCCTAAATTATTTTTATATTGGGGTTCAGGCGGTGGCGCTGGAGGTAAGGTGCCTGCGCTAACCTAGGACGGACCGCAGTTCGACCCCCGGTCCTCCATAGGGTCCCCCGTGCCTGCCAGGTGCGACTTCTGAGCGAATAGCCTACTTAAGCAATTTAAAGGTACAAAATTGCCACACTACTTTCACCAATAAATAACCAATTTCCCTTCATTATAGTCATATGGTTATTTTTTAATTTTTTAAAAAACTTTATTGTTTGGTTGATTGATTGGCTTTGGGCCACACCCAGTGACACTCAGGGGTTACTCGTGGCTCTGCACTCAGAAATTGCCCCCAGCAGGCTGGGGAACCATACGAGATGCCTGGAATTGAACCTGGTCATTCATTTTGCTAACATATGTGCCATTTTCCTCAAGCTAATCTACTTAGGATCATGAAAGAAAAATATCCTTGCTCACACAAAGTTTTTGCTTATTCTTTTTTATCTTGAGGATTAATTAAAGTCTGAAATATAAGACTTCTACTAAGCTTTATTCCCAGTTTTTCAACAGAGCATTGAAGGTTAGGATTAACAAGAACCACTTATAGAATTTCCTTGGATGCTCATAAATTCATTCATTCACTCTTCTCTGCATTCATTTAATACATGCGTATTGGTTTCTGACTATAAGCCTGGTGTTAAGCTAAGCTCCAAAGATACTTGCCTAAACATAGGAAATCCTAGCTTCTCAGAATTTATAATCAGGTGGTGACATCATCTGAAAAATGACAAGAGAAGGAAGTATAGACAAGGCACTCTCATGAGTCATTGTCAGGGTCTCAGCTTGCTTCACAATGGCGACATGATACATTAAGTTCCATAGATCAAGCACAGAGCATACTTCTAACTGAGTTCTAAGGTGTTTGGAGCGCAGTTGTGAGTAAGAAAACGCTTAGGTTGAAACATTCTTTATATAATGTCCTTGACACTCTTCTGCCCTTTACCCCCAACATCCTCACCTCTGTTTTGTTTAGCTTGATAGTCAGCCAGTAAGCTTTCATGTGAGTCCTTAGCTCAGCCAGGCACTGTGTAAGCTCTAAAACTCCACTGCCAGAAGAGATGAAAAGGAGATGAAGTGCAGAATATCATTAATGCTTTGATCACATTCCAATATTTGCATTAAGAGACCATAAATATTTTTTCATCAGAATTCAGAAATCCTTGGTGCCCGCCCTGATTTTCATAGAAAATCCAAAAAAAAAATTGTGTTGAGATATTTTATGGAATAAGTAGGAGAAGATGGATTGATCTTGGCTGGAAAAAAAAGTGTTGAAAAATAAAACTATGAGCTAACACAGGTCATGTATTTCTGGGGCATTTTTTGTAGGTATGTATGATTCTATAAAATTGAATTTGACTTGACTCTTTTAAAAGTGACTTCTAAAACATGATATTCTTTCTGTGTGTGCAAAATGGAAAGTATTCTCTTTATTCTCCCTTAGACACAAGTTTAACAAGTAAAACAGAATGTCAAAATATTCTAGTTAAAATGCACAATGTCAAAGATTCAGCTTCGTTGCTATTGTGTTGAAGCAGCATGGAACCTAAGAACAATGGTACTGGGATGAACTCTTTTGGGCCCAGTCTGTTTTATTTGAGCACAGCACTTTTCTTAGCACTAATTTACCTGATTGACAGCAATATTGGCAGTGGAAAAGAGTATATGGGTATCATTAATGACAAGCAGTGGAAGCTTTTAGTTTCTTTTTAATGATATTAAAAACCTTGCCTTTAAAACTAATAGTGTATGAGGACGTTCAGCAGATGAGATTCGTAGAACTGAAAATGGAGATCTATCGTGCCATTATGCCTGTATACAACCTTTCTAAAGGTAGGTGGGTGGCAGTTTTTCAAATGGAAAATATCACAAAGAGAGGCTATCTTTGTAGATTTTTGCACCCATTCACTCTGATTGGTTACTCAGTTTTAAAGCTCTCCTTAATATGTGTTTCCAGGTCTGTATTAAACACTGCACTCAATTTAATGCTTGGCAAATGAGATTGATGGTAGAAACTAGCCTGAAATGGTGTGTTTAAATTACAGGAGATTGCATTAATGTTACCATAAATGGAAAATCAAATTGTCATTGTCTAAGAGGAAGAGCGAAGAAAAAAATCTATTTATACCAGACACATCATAAAATTAAGTTACTTCATATCAAATATGAAGCACTTGAGTCCCAAGAGAAAACCTTTAAAATAAGTCTATACACAGATAGATTGACTATAATATAAATTAAATAACTCTGATTAGAATTGGACCACTACACAAAGGTAAAGTTAGTTTCAAAAGACTTCTCTATAAAGGAGGGCAGTCTACTTTTGAGATACCAAAGATATTTTTAATGCCCATTTTGTGATAAAGAAGAAAAATAAGGGTATAAAAAGGAAAAGTTCCAGTAACACTTCTGACAAGTACCATCTCCTATCAACAAGGTTAGGTTTTGATTACTTCTGGCATTTTTTTTAAGAGAAAACTCAAAGTCTTTAAATTTGACCAGGAAATAGACTGAAAAACTAAATTTACATATATTCTAATCCAAGAAAATAGGATGGAGAACAAAGAGCAGTAGAAACAAATTCAAAATTGGTAATAAATCTCAAATAGAAACCATTAAAGTTATACTGGTGGCAGACAAGGATCAGCTTTAGAAAAGAATTATGCATATTTTTCTTTATTTCTTTATATTTATAATAATGCACATGTGTATTGTATATATTTATATATTTATATACATATAGTCACATATATAATATATATCTATGTAAATAGTATGCTTCTTATATCAATATATTTATGTGTATTTATTATATATTATATTAATATATTATATTTATATAAACATGTTTATATATAAACACCATATAAAACAGAGAAATAATTAGTTTTCTCAACTTTTAGAAAAAATGTGGTAAAAAAGTTAACATCCAAAGAGAAAGCCTATTAATGGGAAAGAGTATTGTTTATATTTTATGCTTTATTACTAGAGGTTCTTAAACTACTAGTATCTTTGCTAAAGTAAAGAGGGTTAGGCTCCAAACATAGAAATGGGACCAGAGATTATAAAACTAAAAGACAGACTCTTTCTTTAGCCTCAGGCGAATCCTTGTGTACCTCAATTTTATCTCTCTACAGCTCAGTGAAAAACCATACAGCTTCCTTCAACAGAATCATTTATAGCCTAGGGATATTCATACCATCTTTAGGGGTCATCTAATACTGGGGACAGAGCAAGTTACTTTCAGATTTAATATTTTTTGCCACTACTGATCAGGTAGTGCTTTAGGTGCTAGTCTTAACCCTACGGGCATTGTTTTATTGGCCCTGGGCATTTTCCACTCAACATTTTTATAAGCGTCAGTATCAATTTTTGAAATGATATGACCATTCTTTACTAATGATAATCATGCATTCAAAGTTTATTTCTAATAATATATATATATATACATGTACATATGTCCTGAGATTGAGTTCAACTGTTTACATGTTGTTTATATTATCATTTATTAAAATAAATGTTGAGAACAAATGTTATGATGGGAAGTGTCCCTAATGATTCAGTCACAAGATATTGTATCTGGTCCAATCCTCAAGGAAGTAACTTTCTAGATGAAACATGTATATCAAAGATCACCTGGCAGAGTGATCACAGATTTAAGAGATCATTTTCAAGGTACAAAGAATGGCAATAACAAACTGAAAAGCAGAAAGTCAGAGAAAGCAGTGTAAAGATACTTAGGCTTGATCTAGATTTTGAAGAATGAAGTAGGGCTCACTATATCAGTATTGTTTAATGCTATAAATGTGTTTAAAAGTGTAGGGGCCGGGCAGTGGCGCTGGAGGTAAGGTGCCTGCGCTAACCTAGGACGGACCGCGGTTCGATTCCCCTGTTCCCCATATGGTCCCCCGTGCCTGCCAGGAGCGACTTCTGAGCGAATAGCCAGGAGTAACTCCTGAGCGTCACTGGGTGTGGCCCAAAAACAAAAAGAAAATAAATAAAAAGTGGAGCAAAGGGCCAAATGTCAAATGTGGCATGTTCAAAACAAAACAGTTTAATGTTAGGAGTGTGATGATAGAAAGACCAAGAAACACAAAATCTCAAACAACAGATGATACAGTCTAGAACATATAAACAAATCCAGCTGCATATCCTGGGCAACTTCTAACCCATTTTTTTCATCATAGGATGAATTCAGGAGCTTGTCTTCCCAATATATCATGTGGCTTTTTATCTTTTCCTCTGGATCATTACAATTTTCCTATCTTTCTTATTTCTTTATTTTTGGGCCATACCTAGTGATGCTCAGGGGTTACTCCTGGCTATGTGTTCAGAAATCGCTCCCGGCTTGAGGGACCATATGGGACCCTGGAGATTGAACTGTGGTTCATCCTGGATCAGCTGCGGGCAAGACAAATGTTCTACCACTGCGCCATCACTCCTGCCCCAATTTCCCTACCTTTAAATCACCTAATGTATATTATATAGACACATATATTACTATACAGACTCTTCAATAAAAGTTCTTCCTTAACAGTAAATTCTTATTTACTCTTCTGAGCTTCTGTATATATCTGAGTATAACTATACTATCTTTCACTGACATTTATCAGAAGTTTGTTTCTTTAATAAATTAGTCTCCTGCCAGCTATATAAATGATGTCATATAGTGCCTTGATTGAATAAAAGAGTGTCCAGATAGTCAGTTAAAATTTTTTCTGATGTGTTCATGAAAGTCTCTGATTTAGAAACATATTTGGATGGATAGAATGAGTAAAGTAGATGTTTTCTCTCATGCAGATTGTCTTTGTTCATTTGAAGGTCTAAATATAGCAAAAGCTTATTGTCCTGTGGGTAAGAAAAGCTTTAATCATCATGAATGACGTACAAATACTATACCTGCAAAGTCATAACTTGAACAATATTAAAAATAATACAGTAGCATCAGATATGAATCAAAGTAATGTGTAATGTTATTATTAGTAAAAATTCAAACTGGAGACAATAGAAAGGTTTTTAGGTCCTTTTGGATAGGACTTCAAAATTACGTATTGGACCATGCTTCTTTAAACAATAATTATCTTTTAAATTTAAAAGCATTTTTTAATTTTCATTTGATTATGTAAAAATTTTATTTGGCAACATGGTTACACTTTCCAAATTAATGTCATATACTTGCAATGTTACTTCATCACTCACTCACACCAACTATAGTGTCAGTAACCTGTGACCAAGTGGGTTTCATCCAAGAATGCAAGGATAACTAACATAAGCAAATCAACTGATGTAATACATTGCATCAATAAAAGATACAAATCATGATTATTTGAATCAATGCAGAGAAAGATTTTGACAAAATTCAAAATCAATTTATGATAAAAAGATTTCTCAACAAAATAAAATACAAAGAAGCTTGCCAAGTCAGTCATTTACCACAAACCCAGTCAACATCCAGTCAATGGTTAAAATATAAAGGGTAATTCAGAGATGAGACAGGCAGCAAGGATGTTCTTCTTTTCATTATTTTTCAATATAGTCATTAAATTCTTCAGTATAGCAGTTAGGCAAGAAAAAGAAATTTAAGGCAACTAATTTTGATAATTAACACCATATGATAGTGGAATAAGAATTGATTTATCAATGGATTAAAATTCAGAACGCAGGGGCCAGAGAAATAGCACAGTGGTAGGTACGAAGTTTGCCTTGCACGTGGCCAACGCAGGACAGATCCAGGTTTGATCCCCCCTGCATCCCATATTGTCCCCTGAGCCTGCCAGGAGAAATTTCTGAGCACTGATTCAGGTGTAACCCCTGAGTGCTGCTGGATGTGACCCCAAATCCTTTCAAATTAAAAACTAATCAGAATGCAAAGATAAGCCCACAGGTTTATAGACAGTTAATCTATGATTATTATCTACAATAATAAGTATTTATGACAATCTATGGTTATTAATCTATGATAAAGATGCATGAAGCAAAACATTAATCAAAATTAAACCAAAGACCTCAAGATTAAATGAGAGTACATAAAATCTATTGAAGAAAATATAGGCAGAATGTTGTTTCATGATCTGTACCATATATACATACATGGTCTGTACTATATGATTTCATTGTCAAATACTGGCACAGAAACAAAATTGATTTGACTACACCAAATAAAAAGGCTTTGTATACCAAGAGAAACTTAATTAGCTATTTAGAGTTAGAATATTCTCTACGATTATTACTTTGAATGCATTATATATCCCCTCTCTTTTTATCTTCTTGAATACCCACAAGTTGCCCTGACATTTTCTAATGGAATCTGATACTTCTCATAATTTTTTCATTTTTCCTAAATTTTTTATTTTCTTTTAATCTTAATAATTTCTAACATTTTGTTTTTAGTTTCTGGCATTTTTTATTTATATATTCACTTGTTTTAATTTCCATGTTACACTGTATCTCATTTAATGTGTTTAACATCTAATTCATTTAACATTTAAAAGCATATCTATTCCTTTTTTGAAGAATTTTACCCTTGTAGATTTTGTTTGTTTTAAATACATCACAAACCTGACATTGTCTGTTATTGAGAAACTCTAACTTTATCTTCTTATGATGTTCATCTTGATACTTTTGTTACCTCCTTTTTTTCCCAGTTGGTATGATTATTCTCCGGAGACTTGATAATTTAAGAAATTCATCTTATATTTGCTGTGATTCTATACTCATTTTTTCCTAACTTCTACATATCTGGATTAGCTTCCTTTGTTTTGCTGAAGAGTAGCCTTTGGCTTTAAGTTTGAAACTGTTCTTTGTTGCTATGGCTGTGAAGGGGCAGGAGAGCAATGAAAAGATCAAAACCATTGTTGAGTGCAGTGTTGCTACTGAGAGGATGAAGGGGGGGATCATTGAATGTTACCCCCAAAACCTTCCTGGACACTCTTGATCTTTATTCATAATAAAATTTCTTGATTCTCTGATTTGTGATTTGTGAACAAGCTTCTGATTTGTGAGCAAGTCTCTGAAGTTTACCTAAATGAGGATGTTGGGAAGAGTTCATCTCTCAGTAGTAAAAAAAAATCATTAGAAATTGGGATTTTGTTTTGCTTTTATCCCATGGTTCATTTTCTGCCAGCAATTCTGTCACCTTCATTTAGGGAGTCATTGCTGAATGGACTGATATTTACAGTCTGTGTCTTCTTCCCAGAAGATTCACATCTGTCAATAGCAATAATCATTTACTCAAACTACAGATCTCTTAATTGATCAATTCTCCATCCTCCATTTCTATGCTGTAACCACTCATATTTCTATATAGCCAAGCCAATATGTGCCCTGTTTTTTCCCCATAACATGTAGTTAATATATGATTGTATTTTAGCAGGGAGCTTTACTTGCTAGCATTTATTATTCTATTTCCCTTGGAGTGCCCCTTCCATTAATTCTTATATACCGATATATTTTAGGATATTTTCATTTTATTTTTGTTTTGTTATTGTTTGTTTATTGGGACAAACCAGTGACACTTAGGGTTTATTCCTGGTTCTTCACTCAGAAGTAGCTCCAGGCTTGGGGGACCATAAGGGACACCGGGGGATTAAACTGCAGTCCGTCCTAGATCAGCTGCCTGCAAGGCAAATGTCCATTGTGCCACCGTTCCGGCCCCAAGAATGTTTTCTCTATTTCAATTATATCAGCCTGTCTCTCTCAAAGGCAGACTCACTCACTTCCTTCTAGAAACATGTTGATCCCAAGCCTGAACAAGTTATCCTCAGGTATATTTTCCATAATGGTGTTCTGAGCATTATATAAATCAATATTTGTCTCTCCTATATATGCACTGCAGATGCATATCATCCAAATCCAAATCTACATGATTCATTATTGTTAATCTGAACTGAATAACAAGGCTATTTTATATTAAAAACTCTATACATATACACTGAGAAGAAAGGAACACTTGTGAACTTTTTTGCTAACACTAATATAACTGCCAGAATGTAAGTAGTGTTAAACAACTTGTGTTTTTCTTAAGAGTTTTTAAAAATCAGCACATATTAAAATATATATTATATTACATTACATATATTATATTTTTTATTCTGTACTAGTTTAGTATAAGTTAAGTAAGGATTAAAGCCAGAGAGAGAATATAATGTATTCATGTGGATTTCTTTTAACATCACTCTAGGAAACTAATATGCTGAGGCAAGAATGGTGCTAGGAAGAAAATATTAAAATATCCTCCGAACAATGGCTCAACATAAATATTTCCTTAGTAAATGCCATAACATTTTGGAATTCATTTTTGGTAAGAACACTTTTCTATATGTTAACTGCAGCTTCAGCAATTGAAGAGATAATTAAGAGATTCTTTGAACAAAGCCCAACTTTCTCAGCAGTAGACAAATAGCTGTGATTTTCTTTAAAAGGACTTTCCTAATAACTAGTAAGCTTTTCTAATCCATGGTTCAGACCTGATTTCTCTCTGTGAATAAGAATAGAATAGTTCTAGAAAACAACTTTATAGTCCTTATAATGTAGACTCTCTTTGAGAAGAGAGGATAGTTTCACTAATAAGTATATGCTTGAAAAATATTTTTCTGGCATCTAGTCTCAATACTCTAAGATAGAAATGTCTAGCAACATGCATTCATTAAGTTCTAAATGCATCTATTAGAAGTTCATGCATTTTAAATAGATTAAATAATTTTATCACAAACAGCACTTGTAATCAGTTTTTGTAAAAGGTATCAAATTGTATGTCACTGAAGCAGATGTACAGTAATATCTAAAATTATTATGCCACTGCTTTAAATTGTACCTTCAATAATGAGTAAATATAGTAATTTTTATTACATTACTATTAGTATTATATGAACATTCAAGATATAAAAAATAAAGAGGTAAAATATAATTAATTGATGCAAGGTATAGTATTCCATAACTTGGGACCAGAGAGAAAGTACAATGGATAAAGAGCTTACTTTGCATTTGACCAACTTGAGTTCCATTCTTAGCAACCCATATGATCTCCTGAACATCGTCAGGAGTAATTCCTGAGTGCAGAGCTAGAAGTAACCCTTAGTCAGGGGTCTCAAACTCAATTTACCTGGGGGCCGCAGGAGGCAAAGTCGGGATGAGGCAGGGCCGCATGAAGAATTTCGCTTACCGAATATTCGCAATAAAAAAATCGCAATAGTAAGAAAAAAATTCCAAAAAAATCTCATTAAATATTTGCATACCCCGAATGGAACTGCTCGGGGTATGCGAATGTTTAATGCGATTTTTTTCTTACTAATGCAATTTTTATTGTGATTATTCGGTAAGCGAATAATCGCGAAAAGTGCGATATTGAAGGCCGGCCACGGGCCACAAAAGGTTGTAAGGATGGCCACAAACGGCCCGCGGGCTGCGAGTTTGAGACCCCTGCCCTAAGTATTGCCAGGTATGGTCCAACTCCACAAAATATTCCATAATTAATTTAAAAAATTTAGTCAAAACCTTAAAAGAAAGCAAAGTGATAGAGACAACTAATGTAAATATGTAAGTGCTAAAAGTTTCCGAAATTTCTATAATTAATATCAAATATATTGGGAAAGAGTGTCCTTGATTGGCTCATTTGACCTCCTTTTCATTTGCTGTAGTTAGCTCTATGCATCAACAAGACTATCAACACCAATTTATAATGGATGATAGAAATTTTAAAAAAGCATCAAGAAATCATATACTATATCTAGTAAGTAAAGAAATTCGGATATAGTGATTGGAGATAGTGTATTAGTTAATATAGCGGTACAGAACCTATTAGATTTCCAGCACAACTTGATTCCATGAGCATCTTTAAGTGTATCCCTGGAAGTCAACAGAGTGTGACCCTGAGGACCTCAGTACTACAGAAGTGGACTATATCCAATGTATTATGGAGCCCAATAGAATACCTCCTTGGGTCATGTAAATAAAATAACTGTCCAATTGTCTGAGATTGCTCAGTGGGTACCTCAGTTCTCCTAAGCTTTACCCACCCTGAAAAATGTATAAAAATTAAAAATAAATTTTTCATGTAATATGTACATAATCCAAATAAATGTGTTTGACTGATTAGTAACTGCCTTCTATTAAAGTAGGAATATTTTCCTTTACTATTTTTATCCCAGCAAATAAAAATTAAAAAAGCTTATTACTACCATACTAGAAATGTTTACAGACATGAAATGCAAACTCCCCTATTTTTTTGGACTCTTAATTTCTATGGGTATTTGGGATATCTTGAGATTCCATGTAAATTTTAACAGAATATATTCTCAGTTCTTGAAGAATGTCAGAGGAATTTAGATGGGACTACATTGAATTTGTATAACATTGGTCTTTTTAAAATGTTAATTCATCCAATCCGTGAGCATAAAA
>PVKC010039902.1:0-12445 GCA_004027635.1 Crocidura indochinensis | reverse complement strand
TACAGTTCTATTGACCGCTGGCTAAAAACAAAAATACTTTGATAACTCCATTTATTTTTCTTTCTTTTGGGAGGTCACACCTAGGGCACTCATGGATTACTCTTGCCTCTGAGTTCAAGAATCACTCCTGGCAGACTCGGGGACCATAGTGATGCTGGGGATCAAATCTGGGTTGGCTGTGTGCAATACAAATCCCCTCCCCACTCTGCTATGGCTTTGGCTCCTTCCTTTACTTTTCAAGTGAAGTTCAAATTCCTATAAAACTTCTCCATCAGATTTCCACAAACCTCTGTTGGCTTCTTTCTCCTCTTACAGATTCACCCTTTGGATTCCCATGCTCATGTATACCACATCCCTGTTCACATCCAGTTTGTAGAAATCCCCCCTCAATCAGTCCTTCCAGATGCTTCTTGCCCCCATGCTGTCTGCTGTTCTGACACAGCCATTGGGTCACCATATCTTGATCACACCTTTTTTGCTGAAGTGTCAGCTTCCTTGAGGACAAAATTGGGGCCCTAATTCCCATTTCCACATCTACTTCCTATTTCCAGGATAGCCACTCTGAACTCCGCTACTAAGAAAAAATGTGTTGAGAGGTAACCTGCAGGGAAATTTGCTCCAACCTTTTCTTTTCATGCACCTGCTACTCACCTGGATGCAGGGCATTCCTCTTGCTCTGTTCAGCTTTCTGTATATTTTGGCCACTTCATTGATAGTCCTGTCCTTCTCGTGGCCGGAGACCACATAGACAATGATGACCTGGTCTTTGGAGGCCAGCAGGTCACAGACAAGGCGGTCATACTCCAGGTCTGTGACTTCGGGGATGCTGTGAGAGCTGCAACGGCACACATTCAGCTCCTCCCTGCATAGCAGCCGCCTCAGCACCACTGGACATGCCAGCTGGACTGGATCAACAGAAAGGGGCAGCCTAGGAGTGCAATAATGAGAGATCACCCTTCACAAGAAGGGCAAAACAAACATAATTTTTTTTTTTGGTGGAGAACTACCCGAGGTTGCAGAGTGTAAGGGTGCTGGAGAAAATCGAAAATCTTGGGGAGTAAGTCCTGAGCATAACCAGGACTTATGACCCCAAAAGACAAAAAAAAAGACCTTATTTGAAAGCACCCTAAAAATCCTTTCTTAAAAATATAACAAAAAGGGGCCGGGCAGTGGCGCTGGAGGTAAGGTGCCTGCCTTGTCTGTGCTAACCTAGGACGGACCACGGTTCGATCCCCCAGTTCCCCATATGGTCCCCCATGCCTGCCAGGAGCGGCTTCTGAGCAAATAGCCAGGAGTAACCCCTGAGCGTCACCGGGTGTGGCCCAAAAACCAAATATATATATATATATATATATATATATATATATATATATACATACATATATATATATATAACAAAAAACATTTGATAGTATTTTTCTTTCTTTCCATAGACTGATGTATATTCTTTAATTTCTTTTTTAAACTCGATTGATTGGTTTCTGAGCCACACTCAGCAGCACTCAAGGGTCACTCCTGGCTCTGAACTCAGAAATCACCCCTGGCCGGCTACGGGGGACTATATGAGATGCTCAGTATTAAACTGGATCCCTCCTGGGTCAGCTGTTTGCAAGGTAAACACCCTACCACTGTTTTATCTCTCTGGTCCATTGTGAATGTTCTTGTGACCTATCTGTAGAGCCAACTTCCTAAGAGTGCAAGGACTACTGATCATGTCCCTGTGTTTATAGATACCTATGATGATGCTCACAGATGTAATGAATTCACTTCCACTATCAAGTACTAATATTGCTAATACTGCTCATTTGCCTACATTAGTGTAGTCAGGAAATGCTTCTTTCCTTCCATTGACCACTGCGCTTTCATTGCACTGTCTTCACCAAATGTCACCAAAGCAGCATCAGGATGGGGACTGTTGGGATTTCTCAGCACCGGCGGTTTTGGCAGAGGTTCTGCCAGGCTGACTTGTAGTATGCACAGCAGGAAGGCAAGCCACCACCCCTGGCTTCTCACCACTGCTACCCAGTCTGTGCCTCTTTTCTCTGTCTTGAGACCTGTGACTTGTTGATACTAAAACCTTTGGCCATAGCTCACTCTGGCAGCTAGTCCCAGAGATACCAAAACTTCTTGTTTATTTTTTATTTTGTTTGGGGGATTATAGCCAGTAGTGATAGGGAGGGCAAGGGGGTTATTCTTGATAGGGATTAAACTCTGTTCTCCTGTATGTGCTCAACCTGATGAACTCTCTGTCTCTGAGAATTAAACTGTTGGTAGGAGGCGGAAAAAGGCACATTTTTCTTGGGAAAGTGGAACTTTCAGGCTCTTATTTATCATCCACACACTTGGTGGTAGAATGTTTCAGTCCAGGGGCAGCACATACATTTGCAGAACCTGGACTCATGAATGATTCTGATTCTTCTATTCATTGGACAGCCTTGGAGGAAGCTATTTGGAGAGAGCTCAGTAACCTTAATCTGAGCATGTAAATTATATTACAGCTTTTGGAAAAATTTAGGTCACCAAGATGGTCAACAGACTGAGTGCATGTTTTGCGTTTAGGAAGCCTATCTTCCATTCCATATACCACGTCCCCCAAGCACTACATGGATCAACCTCCAAATACCACATCTGGAGAAATCCCTGAGCACTGTCAGGTGTGACCACCAAAATCAAAGTCTTAAAAGTAAAAATAAAGTGCAAACATTTTCACAGAAGTGGTGACACTTGGCCCAGTCTTCTCTGAAAGACTTTGTGTTAACAATGGAAGGTGGACAGAATAAAACACCTGCCCAAAGCTCTTCCAAATAGAAGCTTCACTGCATACTCCTTTCTCCTTTATGGGCTAATACATCCTAAGCAGTCAGTATCCAGGGGCCCCTGAGCCACTCCCAGAAATAGTTGGCCAACCTGACCTGATAGTTCAATCTGTGCCCTGTCAATAATGGGGGCCACTAGAGTCACACTTGGCCATGTTGTGTGGAATATGCAATGTCAGGGATCTACTGGGTCACTATACATGTAACACATGGACCCTGAGCTAGCTCCCCAACTCAGAACCACATTTGTTAAACAGATGAGCTGGTTACCTGAAAGGCTTCTTGTGAACTGGGATCCTCTTGATGTGGGGTTTAGGATGAAAAAATCCCTTTAGTTTTAGGAAAGTATTTCGGTATTTATATTGTTCCTTAGCCAAATTATTTTCCTTTATACTTGGTTCCAGACATAATCTTTCTAATTTGACCTTTTGTTTCTCAGCCACTTTCTGTACAAATGCAGGTATTTTGCAAAGCTGCTGTGACTCTGCTCCTGAAATTCAAACAAAATAAAAATCCCTAAAAACACTAGCAGTCGCAGGTATCTGAAGGTTGACTGCAATAACAGAAGTGCCTTTCTGTTCGTTCTTTTGTTTTATAGTCATTTGTATGGAGTCAGTGATTGAATCCAGGGTATCACACTTATAAAGATGAGCCCTATCCTTGACCAACTTCTTTTTTGGGAGGGGTGATGGGGGGTCATACAAGTAATATTAGGGGGTTAGTTCTGGCTCTGCATTCAGGGGTTTATATGGAATGCCAAGGATTGGGTGGGCTGCATCCAAGGCAAATTCCTACTTACTCTACTATTGCTTCAGCCCATTATTTTAAAATGCACTTTGAGTCAGAGCAATAGTAGAGTGGTTCAGGCTCTTGCCTTGCACATGACTGACCCAGGTTCAATTTCTGGCACACCATATGGTTCCCTAATCCTGTAGGAATGATCCCTGAATACAGATCCAGGAGCTACCCCTCAGCACTGCTGGGTGTGGCCAAAAATATTTTTAAATGTACTTTCTAATCTGCTCAGGGAAAATTGTTAGGCATCCACAAACTGAATCCCTAGAAGTTAAGAGTCAGTTTTTCCTGTGAGCTTTATCTGAATTATCAGGGAAAGTAAATACCCTCATGAGATGAGATATCTTATTTTCAACATTTTTTTGATATTTTTAAGATATTGAAAATATCTTATTTTTAATATTTTTTCAGGTAAAAAAAGTCACCTAGCTTGAAGGATGAGAAGCAGGCTTTGAACATGTCTATCGATAGAATCCAGGCTCTGCCACAGTGATAAGGTTAGTTTCTCGAACTGTGGGCTGAGGCGCCACGTGAGCTATCTAAAATGTACTGAAAATACAGTACTACAGCTAAGACCACGCTAATCTTCTCTGTATCATTCCAATTTTAGTATATGTGCTGCCGAAATGAGCACAGTACTAAGCTAAGGTATAAAGGACAGAAAGTGTGCTCTGCTTTGTGGAGAAAGTACATGTGTTACCTGAGCCCTGTCCATGCAGGCCAGGTGCTCAATGTTAGTTTAACAATAGTACATATTTAACCAGGTGTTCTTGGATAGAAGAACATGCATATATTGGATGTTAAAAATATTGTGACCCAAGACCAATAGGAACCTCTCCTGTATTTCTCTAGAAGCACTTCAGCTCTTGCAGAGACACTCTGTGAATAATAATCAGGTGTGTTCTATCGCCAGTCAAAAAATGATACTAGGCAAGGTTCACTAATCGTACCATCAACATAACTCACCAGCAGCATATTCTCCTTAAAGGTCACTGCTATATCAACTTGGCAAAGGACAAAAGATTTAATAGGGACTGAGGTTTTCACTGAAGTGACTGAGATGCTATAGTGGTAGGATAATAGTATTTTTGTCTAATAATGACGTGAAAGGGATCTTGTCCTTTGTGAGAACATTTCCGAGTCACATAAAATGAAAGTTAATTCTTTGCCTTTCCAGCTACAGTCAAACAGCTGGATTGATGATCTAAAAATACATATTGGGCTTGAAAGTTTACAAATGTCGCACCCTGGGAACCTTGAAAAGAAGAGGAATTCAAATGTTGTACTTCTACAGTTAGGTTACTTGCATTATATGCAGCCAATAACTTGAGTTCAATCCCTGACCTCCTATATGGTCCCTAGAGTACAGCCAGAAGTGATTCCTGAGTGCAAAAATAGGAGTAATCCCTGAGCATAGCTGGATGGTCCCCATTCACCCTTCAAACAAATAGCATAAACTGTTGGTTTTTTAGAGGTGTCAGTGATGAGGAATCAGATGGAATAACGCCATGGATTCTAAAACTGACCCATTGTGAATCTGTAATAGTCCAGCCAATGAAGTATGGTTTGCTTGATTGTTCTCTGAATTCTTCTTAATTTCTTAATTATTTCAATATCAAGCATAGGGCTTACATCCAAATCAGCATCAAATGAAACTGTATCCGCTGAGTCTGTTAACCTTAAAGACTTCAACATGAGAAAAATATATTTATTGGAAGAGAGTAAAGAACCAATGACTATATAATTATTAAACAGCAGTTCACAAATTTATTCATTTATTCAGTCAGTTATCCAACAATAGTTTATAAGTGCCATTTGTGGGTTAGGCACTGTGTCAGAAGCCAAAAATCACATTCCCTTGTAATATTTTTAAGACCACTGAGTTGCACATTTAAAAATGGTGAATATTGGGACCACAGCAATAGTACAATAAATTAGACATTTGCCTTTATGTGGCTGTATCAACTGCATGCAAGGATAATGCCCTACCTGTTATATGATCTTCCCAGCCTTGTACCCAACATTTTTGCTTCCCTAGATTTTTTCCCCAATTCTTTCAAGTTCAATAATAAAAGAATTGAAGACCATATTGTTGGATTTTTGTTTTGTTTTGTTTTGATTCAATCAAACCTAGCAGTGCTCAGGGGTTCTCTGCTCTTAGGGAATATTCCTGGTGAATTCATGAGATCATATGAGATGCCAGGGATCAAATTTAGGTCAGCTTTGTGCAAAGCAAATACCCTTTCTGCTGTGCTATTGCTAAAGCCCTAGTAAGATGATGTGGCCCTAGATAAGAGGAACAGAGTAACAAGGATGGAACATGTTAGGGAAGTCTCATAATTTGAGTGGAAGGGAAATCACCCCAAATAAATCTAGCAGAGCAAACAGGATGAAAGAAAACATGAGTCCACACACAAGCAGGCATGTTATCTCAGTGTAAACATACAGATCCCCCTGGCCCCCACCCCAACCCAGAGTAACCCCAGACCAAATCTCAATCTTCTGTAAACTGGTCTCTCTCTCTTTCTCTGTCTCTCTCTGTCTCTTTCTCTCTCCTTCTCTCTTCCTCCTTCCCTCCATCCCTCCCACTCCTCTTTCCCTCTGCAGGGTTGGCTTGTTCAGGCCTCTTTTTTGTTCATTCCATTTACCTCTACTTAGTAACTGACTCTTCAACTCAACATACAAACCAGGAAACTGTAGTATGGCTTCTGCCTCCTAATTAACTTGCATTTCCCATTCCTAATACCTTAGTCTAGTTTATAAAACTCTTGGCTTGATCATGGTAATAATTTTATGATTGGTTTCCCGCCACTAAACAGAAACCTTTTTCCAGGAACAATCTATAGAGGCTAGTTCTCGTAGTGATCCTTTCTTGGAACATTCACCCACGACCTTCTGATTGATGGTACCACAGGCATTTAGTTTGTGAGATCATAAATGTACTCTTTAGCATGCAGGATGGTCTGGCATAACTGAAAATCATCTTGCCCCCAAATATCAATAGTAACCCCTTGATATATAAAGATTCCTAGATTCAGGATTTCATAAATCACCAAATTTCAAAAACTGTTGAGATCCAAAACAAACTGTTAGCGTTTTTTTGTTTTTTTGTTTTTTTTGGTTTTTGGGTCACACCCGGCAGTGCTCAGGGGCCACTCCTGGCTCCATGCTCAGAAATTGCTCCTGGCAGGCACGGGGGACCATATGGGGCACAGGGATTCGAACCGATGACCTTTTGCATGAAAGGCAAACGCCTTACCTCCATGCTATCTCCTGGGCCCAAATTGTTAACTTTTAATTTCACTAAGTGCTTCAAATAAAACTACTGTCATCTTCTGTTACCATTTTTTAAAAACAGTATTTAATCCTTTTCTGAATTGTATGCAAATGTTATTGCAGCTTTATTCATTACAGCCCAAATCAGAAGTAATACAGAAGTCCCTCCACTGGTAAGTGTATAAACAAAGGATGGAATCTCTCTACATAGGTATAATACTCACCTTTACAAAATAGATTGTATCACATGACAGATCTTTGGCTTGGATTATAAAATTGATTACCAAATAGGGAAAAAGTGGCAAAAGGACCTGATCAAACTAAAATGCTTCTGTATGGCAAAACAAACAAACAAACAAACAAAACAAAAATCATGCTAAAACTATCTGAGTGGGAGAAAATAGTTGTACTCAACAAATCTGATAAAGGGTTGATATCCAAGATATACAAAGTATTCACACACAAAAAAGGCATTAAAAATGGAGAGAGGGGAAATGGAGAGAGGATGGGGCCAGAGCAATAGAATAGTGGTAGGGCATTTGCACAGCAGTAGGGCGTTTGCACAGCGGTACTGCATTTGCCTGGCATGAGGTCAACCTGGAAAGGATCCAGGTTTGATTCTTGGCATCCTATATTGGTCCCTCAAGCCTGCCAGGAGTGATTTCTGATACAGAACCAGGATTAACCCCTGAATGCTGACGGTTGTGGCCCCAAAACAAAAATAATAATAATAATAATAAAAAAGAAAAATAGAGAGAGGAAATGAACAAGCATATCTCCAGGGAAGACCAACAAAAGGCCAACATGTGCATGAAAAAATGTTCATTGTCATTTGTCATTAGGGAAACCAAAATCAAGATGACAGCAATATCTTACACCAGTGAGAATGATACATATCAAAGAAATAATCTGTGTTGATTGAATGTAGTGAAAAAGGAACTTTCATCCACTGCTTTCGGGAATGCTGTCTGTTCAATCCCTATAGAAAACGGTATAGAGGGTTCTCAGTGAACTCAGAATTGAACTGTCATATAACTCAGCAATTTCCTTTTTGGGTATCTATCCTCAAGACAGAAAAAGGACAGAAGGACATATGCACATTATTATTCATTGTAACATTCAGTATAATAGCCAAGAGTTGGAATCAATCTACATGTCCAATGACAAATGATGGATCATTAAGATGTAGTATCGGGGCCAGCTAGGTGGCGCTAGAGGTAAGGTGTCTGCCTTGTAAGCGCTAGCCAAGGAAGGATCATGGTTCAATCCCCCGGCGTCCCCCCAAGCCAAGGGCAGTTTCTGAGCACTTAGCCAGGAGTAACCCCTGAGCATCAAACGGGTGTGGCCCAAAAAACCAATATATGTATATGTATATATATACCAGTGTGATATTACTCATTTATAAGGAATGATGCAATCATGAAACTTGCTGCAACATGGATGAAACTGGAAGATAGTATGTTAAATGTAGTAAGAAAAAAGGAGTAAATACAGAATGTCACTCATATTTGATATTTAGAATAACTGCATGAGAGAATGCCATGATTTAAAGGGGGGTTTTCTATATTACTCTTGGTCCCAGACAGAGTGAGGAAAAAGAAATAGAGTGGAGGAGGTAAAAGACAAATGAGAAATAATGAGGGGCAGGTATCACAGGGATTCAGGTACATTGGTGTGTTAAAGGACAGATCTGGGGCTGGAGAGATAGCACAGTGGTAGGGCATTTGCCTTTCACGCAGCTGATTCAAACAGACGGTGGTTCAAATCCCGGCATCCCATATGGTCCCCCGTGCCTGCCAAGAATGATTTCTGAGCTCAGAGCCATAAATAACCCGAGTGCTGCCGGGTATGACCCCCTCAATAAAAAAAAAAAAAAAAGAACAGACCTAAATATTCAACCCATGGAGTCAAGAACACTGAAATCATGAAACCAAAACTTTAACAACCACACTTAAAAATGGCAAGCTGGGAGGGAGTGTATTAAAAGGAACTTGGGCACATTGGTGGAGGGAGGTTGACACTTGTGGTGGGATTGGTGCTAGAACATTGTATGTCTAAAACTCAATTATGAGGGGCTGGAGTGATAGCACAGTGGTAGAGCCTTTAACTTGCATGAGACCAACCCGGAACAGAAGCTGGATCGAACCACGGTATCATATGGTACCCCAAGCCAACCAGGAATGACTTCTGAGCTCAGAGCCAGGAGTAACCCCTGAGCGCCAGCACGTATAGTCCAAAAACCAAATCAAAACAAAACAAAACTCAACTACAAACAACTTTGTAAATCATGATGCTTTAATAAAACCTTTTATGAGTCAGCCTTCACTTCTTTCTGTAATTATTTAAATTGGCCTTTGTTCAATTATTTGACTCTTAAGAGTAAATATATCCTTTGTTACAAGAGAAAATAAACTCAGCATACTAGGAAAACTAGAGTCTACTATCAAAAGACTTTGTCTGTGCTATGCCTTTGTTCTCAGCTGTGGTTTTGTTTTGCATGCATTTCACTTTATACCATGCTCTTGATTCGGTAATAAAACTGACATCACAGAATGCCTGAGAAAGATTGCAAGCTCTTTTTAGATGACACAAAACCCCAGGAAGGCCAGTTAGCATAACATAAACTATTTCTGGAGAAAATTATCTTACTTCAGCATCTGTTAAATAATCATGGTAATTCTATAAAGATTTGATGCCTGTCTCTAAAAATAAAAATGCTTCCAGAGCTCCATAATATGTGCCATTAACATAAATAATTTTGAATTAAAAATTTTAAGTTTGATTAAAATCAAGCTATCTCACAACTAATTCCTTGAAATTAGAGATACTAATACTTCAGTGTCACATGTTTTAATTCATTTTTTATTTAAAGAAAATGCATCACATAGTTGACATAACTGATCATAATACATTTGTTTCAAGATAAGGGAAAGCAAAGTTATTGAGAAAAATAGAAAAAAATAGAAAGATAAACCAAAAATAAAATGGGAGAGAAGAAAAATAAAAAGAGAAAGCTCAGTAGCAAGTGTATTTGTAGAAATTATTGTATCTCCAAAATAGTCAATAATCAAATATCAGAAGGTATAGTAAGCTCTCTTTTTTAAAAAATATAAGAGATAAAAGATACAATAAAAAGGTGTGTGTTTGCAGAAGGGATCAGTATACTAGCAATGTTGGGGGCAAAGGAGGGAGATATGGAAAGCATGCTGGGCACAGGAGTGGAGGGAGGACAACACTGGTTGTGGGAATGCCTCTGATTCAATGTCACTATGTACTTTAAATATTACTGTGAAAGATTTGTAATTCACTTTGGTCACAATAAAAATTATTTAAAAGGAAAAAGGTGTATGTATGGCAGTTGTTTTTGCATAGGCACAGCAAAATTTGGGGAAAATAGAAAGTAAAAACCCTCGCCTAAAGACAGGGACACCTTACCAATGAAGTATCCTGACATAAGACCAACTATAGGCTCCAGACATGCTAAGTTGTCTAACCCCATAGTCTTTCTCAGTGGTCCAAGTAAAAGCTCTTCACAATCATGATTGTTGCTGTCAAGTTTCTGTATTTAGAGATCCTGATTTCTGTATAGATCTTATGTCTAAGTCAGGGTGACACAGAACATCTTCTGGTTTCATCTCACCATTAGGTGGCAATGCAGAGAACCCTGCCCTGAAAGCGGGTTGTTGCTGTTATCAAGTCTTCAGGGTGTCATATGAACCCTCTCTGAAGTAAATTGATGCCAAGGCAGCAGTAGGGTCTTCCTGGTAGAAGTTCAATTCCTGGTGCTGGTGTAAAAAACTGTGCTGTTTCCATAGATGGGATCCAAGATTTAGGGGTGAATGGTCAATGTCCAATCTCCTGAAGCCTAAGGCAAGTCACTACAAAAAGTGTTCAAGGTGTAAGGCCCCACTGCAATATAAAATTTATGTGTTCCCATCTCTATTAGATAAGAACTTGTTTGTATACTTAAGATTTCCCCATTTTAAGTTGCCTATGCAAAAAGGAACAATGTCATGTGGTACTACTGGTGCATATGGAGGTAAAAACAACAAGTTAAACAATCCCTCTAATATGAACTCACAATACTAGAGAAAGTTATCTACTACAATTCCCTACTAAATAGATCCCCCAAATGGGGGAAATTGCTCCTACATAAGAAGATAGACAGCAAGGGCTATACGTATTAAGGAAATACATCAGAAGAAATATTTCAAGGAGATATACATGTACACTTTAAGTCTTTTGAAATAGTCTGGGGGGAGAGATGCCAGTCAGGAACCTCTTCCACTCTGGCTAAAGTAAGGTGGGCGTGAACCCCCATAAACACTTGCCATCCCAATTTGGAGGACCCTATTTTTTTTAGTGTGGCTGAGAACCAAGACAAAAAGGTTTTAAAATTGAACAGCATGGAGGCCGGAGAGATAGCATGGAAAGTAAGGCGTTTGCCTTTCATGCTGAAGATCATCGGTTCGAATCCCGGCATCCCATATGGTCCCCGTGCATGCCAGGAGCAATTTCTGCGCAAGGAGCCAGGAGTAACCCCTGAGCACTGCCGGGTGTGACCCAAAAACCACAAACACACACACAAAAAAAATTGAACAGCATGTAAATAGCCCCTCCCCACTCTGAGAAGCCAGTGCTACAGGTCAGGAGCCCAATCTCTTGATCAGAATTCAGTAGTATCTGCATGTACGTACTCTGACCATAGTCCTACTCTCCCACAAACGCCACTGACACTTCAGGCTCTACTAGACAATCCTGGGCAGACTAGGCCCAATCTCTTTTACCCTTGGAAAATATATATCCACAAAGCCAAGGGGAAAACCCAACAAACTAAACTGCAAAATCTCTACCATACTTGGGTAACCTCACATTCCTAGAATAAATTAACCCTAAAACAGATCTACCACGAACCACCTCCTACACAATTAAACAGACCACTTTAAAAAAAAACACTCTGAAACACCAGCACCTCAATTCACCCTATGCAAAGATCAATGGGGAAACTAAGGAAGACCAATAGCTAGAAATATGGAGATAAATGCTAGCAGATTCCCAAATCCTCCAAAACATGCAAACTTTATAGATGAGGACCTAAAACCAGCATTTAATGTCTTAGCAATGGAATTTAAAGAATCACTAACCAAAGAAATTGGAAATTCATAAATGAACAATTCATCCAACTCAAAGAACTCTATCAGAAGATGAGAGAGTTTGGGGCCGGAGAGATAGCATGGAGGTAAGGCATTTGCCTTGCATGCAGAAGGCGGTGGTTCGAATCCCAGCGTTCCATATGGTACCCCGAGCCTGCCAGGAGCAATTTCTGAGTATAGAACCAGGAGTAACCCCTGAGCGCTGCCGGGTGTGACCCAAAAACAAACAACAGAAAAAAGAAGATGAGAGAGTCCATACAAATAGAACTAAGAGAACTAAAAACATGCTAGCAAGCCATAAGAGCAGAAATACAAACACAGAGAATCACATGAATTAACTTGAAGACAAAATGCAAGTCAGCAACCACAAGAAAGTCAATAAAGAAGAGAGAGACAGGGGGCCGG